>OY748310.1:0-185057 GCA_963556515.1 Nudaria mundana
AAGCCAACGTGGAGGTTATCCGACCGCACCCCAGGTTAGGTTTTTTTTTTTTTTTTTTTTTTTTTTACGTGGTCGGTGATGCATTTACGCACTTCACCGTCTCGCTGCGGGGGGGAGCGAGACGGCTTCGTGTGGGACTCCCGGCCCTAGGATGGAAAACGGGCCGGACTACCCACTAAAACCTATCCACGGTGTTTCTCCTTCGCCTTAGCCGGGCCGCCGGATAGACAGAAACTGTTAAGCAACGGCGGCCCGGCAAAGGGGCGCTCTTTCGAGCTCAACACGGGGGGCCTAACCCCCCCCCAATCAACATAGAAGCGACGCCCCCGAAACACATAAGGGGCGTCGGACTCCTCAGGGCCTTTCGCGTGAGCGGTGGGCCCCCCGACCCACCGCCCACGGCCCTATCAGTCGGGGGCTTGGGCGTATGCAATACGCCGTCGCCCCCTGACTGGTGCCCGGCGGGGCGGAAGCGTGCGGCCTGCACGCTCCCGTTCCCGCAGGGCCTCTCTCTTTGCCGCCATCACCTCCCGAGCGAAGGAGGCGACGGCGGCCCAACATTCTTCGCTGCCGGCCATAGACAGAATGACGGCCGGCAGCGAACCTACACTGCCGATGATGCCCGTGAGGGCCAACCTCTGTGTGTCCCAGGCGGCGCATACAGCGAGCGTATGCTCCGCCGTATCTACGGCACCGCCTGCGCAGTGATGACAAACGGGCTCCGACAGGATCCCCACCACTTCCCACAGGAATTTGGCAAAACAGCCATGACCCGTGAGAAGTTGGGTGAGGAAGTAGGTCGGAGCCCCCTGCGCATGCTCCACCCACTGGCGGAGCACGGGACCGATGGCCCCCACGAGCACTCGGCTCGCGGTCGGAGCCGCACATCTCAAGGCCCATTGTCGGAACAGATCGTCGCGAGCCTCCTGTCTCCAGCGATCGACCTGCTCCGGCAATGGGCGACCTCCTACTTGTCGCACCAGGGTGCCCTCCTCGTAGACCCTCTTGAGGACCCCTGCTTCGAGATCCCACGGGGGACTTCGTGCCAACAGGCACGCCGCCTCAAAAGACACGGTGCGGTACGCCCGTGCAGCCCTCTGCGCCGCGATCCGCTGCGGTCGTCGCAGCTGAACCACGTTCGCGGCGCCGAGGGCATCCGCCCAAATAGGCGCTCCATAGAGCGCCTTGGAGCGCACCACACCCTCGTAGAGGCGGCGGCAAGCACTTCCCGGTCCCCCTTTATTGGGGAGCAGCCTACTGAGCATCCCGGCAAACGTCACCAGCTTTGGTGACAGCTGCCGGAAATGCTCGATGAACCCCCACCGGCTGTCGAGCAAGAGACCCAGATATTTAAGGGTCCTCCCGACAGCGATGGAGGTGCCACTCACCACAATTTGGGCATCCCGAGGGGGTCTCATCCGAGGCCCATGAAAAAAGATGGCCTCGGACTTTTCGAGGGCCACTCTGAGGCCGAGCGCCCTGATGCGACTGACGACCTGGGCCGTGCCTGCAGTGGCAAGCACGGCAGCGTCTCGGAAAGTGGGTCCTCGCGCGGTGACAAGGGTATCGTCGGCGTAACAGAGTACGCCGACTCCCTGAAGATTGGCACCGCGCAGGACCCAATCATATCCTACGTTCCACAGGAGCGGACCCAGCACCGACCCCTGTGGAACACCACACGACATTTGCTTGCGGACCACGGCCGACCGAGCCGGGTAAGTTATGGCCCGGTCGACGAAATAGTCCGCAAGGATGCGCCTGAGGTACCACGGGACGTTGTGGTACCTCAGCGCTTCGGCAATTGTTGGCCAGGGGAGGGTGTTGAAGGCATTGGCTATGTCGAGCGACACAGCCAACACCACCTGCCCCTGGCCAACGGCATCGTCGACGCTGTCCCTGAGTCGGGACACGGCGTCGAGGGTAGACCTCCCGCGACGAAAGCCGTATTGGCCACTGCTAAGATTCGGCCCAGCCCCCTCCAGATGCCCGACGAGACGCGCAGCGAGCACCCGCTCGAAGAGCTTGCACATCTCGTCGAGCAGAACGATGGGGCGGTAGGCCGACGGCGACTCCGGGGGACGCCCGTGCTTACGAAGCAGCACGAGCTTCCCCGTTTTCCATCGTCGCGGGACCCTTCCGGACGCCAAACAGTCCGACATCAGGGACAGCGACTCTTCTTCAATTTCCGGCATGACGAGGCCGACGACTCGCCCAGGGACGCCATCGGGACCAGGGGCGCGATTCCTGAGTTTTAACTTTAGGACCGCCACCCCCAGTTCGACGTCGGATACGGGCGGGACGGCCTCGCCATCCGGCACTTCCCGGCTTGGTGCCATACAGGGAGGGACCCACTCTTCCCGCGCAGGGAAGAGGGAACTGACCACTTCGTCTACAAATTGGGGCTCGAGAGAGGTAGTGAGGGGGGGCGCCCAAGGTTTGAGCTTTTGGCTCACAACCTTGTAAATGTGCCCCCATGGATCCCCATTTAAACTCTCGAGCCCCTCGTTCCAGGCTGCATTCTTGGCGGCCCGGATTGCCGAGCTAAAGGCCGCCCGAGCGGCCCGGTACGCGGCGAGCAATATCTCCTCCTGGGCAAGGTCTCTCCGGCGCCTCCCGCGACTGCGGGTATACCGTCGCTGAGCTGCGTGACAGGTTTTTCGCATCTCAGCGAGGTGAGGCCGCCACCAGTACACCTGCCTTCGCGGGGGTACCGGCCTTGCCCTCTGCATCGCCGCATCGCAGACGCGAGCCATCGCACCGGCGAGATTCTCCGCCCTCGCGTCTACGTCCAGACCGTTGACATTTGGAGCGGCCCAGCGCTCGACAATTGCCGCCTCTCTGGCCAGCTCCCGGTCCAGCGTGTTCAGCCGCCACCGGGGTCCCTCCCCTACAAGCGGGCGATCAGTCACCGCGGGGGTGGCCGAGGGAGCGGCGACAACGTCGAACCATATGTAACGATGGTCCGACAGGGTCTCCACCCCCTCCATCACTCTCCACCCCCGTATACGGTCCACCAGGGCAGAACTGGCAAACGATAAATCTACGATAGAACTACCCTGGGGACGCACACAGGTGTGGACCGCCCCCCTGTTCAACAGCACCAAGCCGGTGGACACCGCCCAATCCTCTAGAAACTCCCCCTTTGCAGTAGTCGCCGGAGAACCCCAAGCTGTTGACTTGGCGTTGAAATCCCCGACGACCAATGCAGGGGTGGGGCGTACATCCGCGAGCAGGGCCTCGACTTCGGCGAGCACCAGTTCGAACTCGGCGAGACTCCTACTGGGGGAAATGTACACCCCAACTACTGCGAAGCCGCCCATCAGGGCCAAAACACAACCACGCCCCCTCAGCACTCTGCTGAAGGGGGACGCGCTGACCGCACCCTGACGGGCGACTATGGCCACTAGGCCGTCGCGGTCGCCAGCCCAGTCGTCACGATCGCGGACCAAATACGGCTCGCTGACGACGGCGACGGTTGCCTGCCACTGTGCTATGGACTGCATCAGGAGATCCTGAGCCGCGAGACAGTGGCCGGCGTTGGCCTGCAGTAGTGAGATGGCCATTTATGATTGAGCGGTGTCCATCCTCTCCTCCGTTGGCGGCGAAGACTGAGTGGTGGAAACGACACCACGTCTTCTGCCGCCACGACGTCCCCGCTTTTGGGCAGCGACGTCACACATCCTAGTGCCCAGACGGTGGGCAGCCGGTGCACCATCCGTAGAACAGACGGGGCACCGGGGCTCCAAAGAGCAGCCGGCCGCCTTATGGCCCGGCTGTCCACAACGGAAGCACAGTGCACTGCGATCCACTTCGCAAGTGCACTGTACTCCGACATGCCCCGAGTCCAGACAACGAAAACACCGTTGGACTCGAGGCGCAAGGAGGGTGGCCCTAACTACAGACCACCCTATGGTTAGGCGGCGGCCATCCAACAACTTCTTGGCCGCCGCGACCGGGCACTTCAACCAGCAGGTGCCCTGCCGGCCGGGTGGGCAGCTGATGTCGCCCACTTTAACGCGGGAGACGTCACAGGCACCGACTTCTGCCACCATAGAGGCAACCCTCTCCTTTGTGGCGGTGTCGCCAAGGCATGAGATGCGCAACTCTGCGCATTTCTCAGGTCTGGCAACCCGAACCACTTCGCCCAGCACCGACCGCAACTTATCGGCCAGGGCGTCCGCCTTGGCATCTTTGTCCACGCCGCTCACCTCGAGGATCTTTCCTCCGGTGACGGCGGCGCGGAAACGCAGACCATCTATGCCCAGGCTCTTCAGGTCAACTGTGTCTTCTGCCTGGGCAAGCACGGCCGCGTAGGTGGTTCCCGACTCCTTCGCGCCTTGCTGCAGTGTGATAGTCACTGCAGCAGTGCGCGTAGTGCGGGGCTTTGTGGAGCCTTTCTTCTTCTTGGTTTTTGCCGGTGACGGCGCTGGAGCCGCAGCGGAGTTCTTCTTCGCAGGGCGCGCTGCCACTACGTTCCACCCCTCAGCAAGTGGCTGGGGAGCAACAACAACAGTGGGCGGTGGACGCACCTGCCGAGCAGCTGCGGCTTCCGCTGCTGCGGCGCTCATCTTCTTTGCCCTCTTCCTTTTGCCCTCTTCGGCGACCACGCCTGTAGTTGATGTGGAGAGGACAGTGGAAGGGAGCACGGTGGGGATAGGTAGGGAGGCAACGGGAGCCTCTGGACCTGAGGCCAAAGCCGAAGGACCCTTGGTTCTCCGAGGAGGAGCTGACCCAGCGGAGCTGGCAGCAGCGGAACGTGAGGCGCGCGCAGCGTTCCGTGCATCCGCAGCCAATGGTGGGCGTATTGGCACCTCAGGGGGCAGGCGGTCCACAACCCCGGCGAGGCGCGCGTCTATCATGAAACCAATCTCATCGCGCGTCATCGCTGGGGCGAAGGAGGCCGCTGCCTGTTTAAGGCCCTCCATCTCCGCCCTTAGGGCTATTAACTCCACGTTGAGGAGCACCACCTCTTCTGACTCCGTGCGGGATTTCAACTCCCGCACACTTTTGATGATGGTGCTTGCGGCCTCCCTGAGGTCCCGCACGAGTTGGCCTTTTAATTTATTTGATTTGACGGCGACGGTGTTGATCACCGCCACCGCCTCCTCAATTCCCCCAGTCAACTCCTCAGACGTCTGAGCCGTTACCGGCTTCTCCAGTTTCTCCACTGAAGTGGGGACACCTTTAAGGAAGGGAGCTTGCACTTCCTTCCTGTAGGCCTCTTCTGCAGCCTCCTCGGATGCGCGCTCCTGCGCTGCAGCGTACTTGGCCTTGGCTTTTGCCAGACCAATGTACATTCCTGTATAAGGGGGGCGCCCACGGCCCCTCTTGGGGGCTGATCCGGGTCTGCTGGGACTAGACACAGAGGAGTCGCTCAAGTAGTGCATCTCCTCTTCATCATCACTGAAAGTGATTGACCCCGTAGCCGATTTCCGCCTGCGGAAGAATCTAGAGGTCAGTGGTAACGGAGACGCGGAACGCGAGCTCACTTCCACCATGGTGGCCTCACTATCGGCGTCTGAGATGACAGCCGTCTCTTTAGTTGAGGGCGTTGGCGATACGCTGCAGCGAGACAGCGTGACGCGCGCCTCTTTGAGTAACAGGCCCCGGAGTGGACTTCGGGACCTAGTGTGTTCAGCCAGTACATACTCCTTCGGAGTCCGTTGGATTTGTTCGTCGGGTTGGCCCGACTCTTCGTTCTTCGAATTTTCATTGGTTTTATTAAATTGTTCCATATTATTCCCACGAGTATGAGACGATCTACAAACACTCCCCGGGTGACGCTCATTCCGGGGAGCGGGCTATTACATGCGGAGGTCGCCAAGTATCCGCTGGGTTTTAACGTGCTTTCCTTCACGGATTTTTGTATCGGGTATCACCCTCAGGCCAGCCAATTAAGGCAAGCCGCCTTCGGCCACGTTACGCCGCACGTACCCTGTAGACCGTGTGACAGGGGTCGTTGCACGACGCAACGTGGCCGGCTACGAGAGGCTGGTCAGGCCTCCCCGATGCAACCTTTCGGTCACGTCCATCCCCATGGGCCTTGCAGGCCTGCATTTCGGCCTTGAGGGCCGCAATCTCGCGCTGCAGGCGAACCACCTCGTCAGACTCCGTGCGGGACAACAGCTCCCGCACGTGCTCCATTATGGAGCCTGCAGCGCTCCTGAGGCCCTGGACAGACTGCCCCTTCAGCTTGGAGCTCTTATGGGCGATGGAGCGTATAGACTCCACCGCCTCTCCAATTGCGCGACCCAGCTGCTCGGCTCGGAGTTCCCCAGCAGCTTGCGGCGACGTCGATGCCTCCTTTTCCGATGCGGGAGACTGGCGGAGGAAGGAGAGTCGCCTCTCCTCCCGCCTTCGGAGATCTTCGGCGAGCTCCTGCTCCGCCTGTAGCTCTAGCTCCCGCTCTTTGGCCCTGTTTAATTCGGCTTTCGCCGCAGCAAGGCCGACATATTGCCCCGTCGTCGGGGGGCGAGGTTTTTTTTTTTTTTTTTTTTTTTTTTTTTTTACGTGGTCGGTGATGCATTTACGCACTTCACCGTCTCGCTTGGGGGGGAGCGAGACGGCTTCGAACGAGTAGAGCTTGAAAGAGCGCCCCTTTGCCGGGCCGCTCTTTCAAGCTCTACTCGGGGGTGCCTAAACCCCCCTGATCAACACAGAAGCGACGCCCCCGAAACACATAAGGGGCGTCGGACTCCTCAGGGCCATTCGCGTGAGCGGTGGGCCCCCCGACCCACCGCCCACGGCCCTATCAGTCGGGGGCTTGGGCGTAGGCAATGCGCCGTCGCCCCCTGACTGGTGCCCGCCGGGGCGGGAGCGTACGGCCTGCACGCTCCCGCTCACGCAGGGCCTCTCTCTTCGCCGCCATCACCTCCCGAGCGAAGGAAGCGACAGCGGCCCAACATTCTTCGCTGCCGGCCATGGATTTAATGACGGCCGGCAGCGAACCTACTCTGCCGATAACGCCCGTGAGGGCCAACCTCGGCGAGTCCCAGGCGGCGCACACGAAGAGCGTATGCTCCGCCGTATCTACGGCGCCGCCTGCGCAGTGATGACAATCAGGCTCCGACAGGATCCCCACCACTTCCCACAGGAATTTGGCAAAACAGCCATGACCCGTGAGAAGTTGGGTGAGGAAGTAGGTCGGAGCCCCCTGCGCGTGCTCCACCCACTGGCGGAGCACGGGACCGATGGCCCCCACGAGCACCCGGCTCGCGGTGGGAGCCGCACATCTCAAGGCCCATTGCCGGAACAGATCGTCGCGAGCCTCCTGTCTCCAGCGATCGACCTGCTCCGGCAACGGGCGACCACCTTCTTGTCGCACCAGGGCGCCCTCCTCGTAAACCCTCTTCAGGACCACCGCCTCGAGATCCCACGGGGGACTCTGTGCCAACAGGCACGCCGCCTCAAAAGACACGGTGCGGTACGCCCGTGCAGCCCTCTGCGCCGCGATCCGCTGCGGTCGTCGCAGCTGAACCACGTTCGCGGCGCTGAGGGCATCCGCCCAAATAGGCGCTCCATAGAGCGCCTTGGAGCGTACCACACCCTCGTAGAGACGGCGGCAAGCACTTCCCGGTCCCCCTTTATTGGGGAGCAGCCTGCCGAGCGCATTGGCGGACGCCACCAGTTTTGGTGACAACCGCCGGAAGTGCTCGACAAACCCCCACCGGCTGTCGAGCAGGAGACCCAGATATTTAAGGGTCTTCCCGACAGCGATGGAGGTGCCACCCACCACAATTTGGGCATCCCGAGGGGGTCTCATCCGAGGCCCATGGAAGAAAAGGGCCTCGGGCGAGGTTAGGTTAGGTTAGGTTAGGTTAGGTTAGGTTAGGTTTTTTTTTTTTTTTTTTTTTTTTTTTTTTTTTTTTTTTTTTTTTTTTTTTTTTTTTTTTGTATAACGCACCTTTGCCAACGGCAAAGCCTATTAGACGCTGATTTTCTTACTTTAGCTAGTCTGACTAATAGAGCTATAGCCCTCTCAGGGCTCTTTTCCTTTGTGAACTAACCTTACACCCGTATTCGCCGGCCACGCCACAGAGCGCATGGACGCCTCGCACTGGAAAATGGTGATTAACCAGTGCACGGCGCCGCACGCTCCGTGGCGCCGCCCGCGAATACGTCGTTTTAATTTTAATCATCTTTCATTCCAGTTCTCTAGGTAACATTCTATTTCTTCTTTTATTCCTCTCGCACTTTCATTCGACCTTTCATTCTTGTGAGTTGGGATATTGGGATGTAATTGCGTTTACTTTCTTTATTTAAACAATATAAAGTATTTCTGTTTTATACATTTTGATTCTTATTCTAACTTATCTAAACTTTATTCTCTAAATTTATTTATTTGTTGACAATTTTGACAAATATATGCTACCTTAATAACAATAACTAATATAACAATAATGACACTAATTACTACTGCCATTCTTAATTTTAACAACGGTTATCTTACTTCTAACAATAATCTTAATTTCTATTTTCATCTTGTACATTGACGTTTCTTATTTCAATTTTTATATATATGAATCTCATATTAATTATAATATCGACTATATATATTTATCTCCCTCCATTCCTCTTATGTACTGTATTGATTATATTTCCGGCATATTTTAGAAAAACGTCTCTGTGTTCTTTTAGGATCTGAGACAAAATGTTGTGGTTTAAATTTACGTTGTTTTTGAATTCAAAATCAAGACGTTCTCGGGCATGGATTGGGCATTCAATTATGAGGTGCGTGATGGTTTCATGTACGTCCGGGTCGCAGGCGCACGATGGGCTCGCCTTACACCTGAAACGGTGCAGGTATTCTGCGAACCCACCGTGCCCCGTCAGCAGTTGAGTGGTGGTGCCAGCGACCGGCATCTTGCGGACGATATTGTACGCCTCCACTGCACAAGGGAGGAAAAGCTTGGTAACGGAGGCGGTCGTACCTTCTTTGTATCTCGTGTTCCATTCGCGAAGCGTGCGCTGACGCAGAACGCGCCTCACGAATGAAACCGGATACAAACCGTAGTCCGGTGCCTTCTTTAATTTCAGAGCCGCCTCCTTGGCGAGTTCGTCGGCTCGCTCATTGCCCTCCAACCCCGCGTGAGCCTTGACCCAGAATAAGGAGATTTCCTTACCCTGGGCCATGCCTTCTCGAATGGCGGTTCGGGCTTCTACCGCCAGGGGGTGGAGGGCATGACGGTTAATTACCGTCAGGAGTGCGGCTCTGCTATCACTGAAGATGCCGAACGTGGTCGCGCCTCGCTTGAGGATCTCACTGGCCGCTCTGCACAACGCCAGGAGCTCGGCCTGGTAGACGGTACAGTGCGGGGCGAGAGCAAGTTTGAGGGCCTTTGTTTCGGCCGCACTATTCCAAAATGATAGTGCTGCACCGACTCGGCCCTCAATCTTGCTCCCGTCTGTGAATATTCTTACGTCGAGCCCATCGTAATGGCTTATTTGTTCCTCGTCTACCAGGTCCGTGAACTCCAGGGCGGTGTGCTTAGCGGGGTGAGGAGCCTCGATTGCTCGGGCCATCCGTTCAGTCTCCCAATCTCTAAGCCATGGCTGGTCCACTCCTCTCTTGGCCTCATATAATGAGGCCACCTCATGAAGTCTGAGGTCCAGAGGGAGTAGGCCAGACAAGACTAGTGCCGAGTTCAAGGAGACCGTCCGGTAGGCCTTGCACAATTTCTGAGCGAATCCGCGCTGCACCACGTCCAGCTGCTTTCGAACACCAAGCTTATTCGCCGTAGTGTGCCAAGCACTGGCGGCGTACAATATCGTCGGCTCCACAGCAGCGACGTAGATCGCCCGGATCACCTCGGGGTGAAGCCCCCAACTGATCCGGGCCATCCGCGCCAGTTTATGGTAGATGCCGATCGCTTTTTTGCATACGTTGGTAATGTGTTTGTTGAATGTGAGTTTATTGTCGATTGTGAGGCCGAGTATTTTGATCTCCTCGGACAGGCCAATGTCCACCCCGCCCATGTGCAGGCGTGGGGCATCATATTTTAATCTGCGAGTAATCAGCATCGCACACGTCTTGTGCGGTGCGAATCTCAGTTTGTTTTTGATGCCCCACTCCCGCACATGCGCGAGGGAGGCATTGGCCTGTCGTTCGATCTCTAGCGCCGAGTCACCGTCGAATACCATGACCACGTCGTCCGCAAAAGCCTGGATGTACACGTTCATACTTTCAATCTCGTTCAGAAGTGGATTCAATAATAAGTTCCACAACAAGGGACCTCCGATCGACCCTTGGACGCACCCTTTGTCCGTGGAGCGGCTGCACTCCTCGCCTGCATACCTTACCCTCACCCTCCGTTCGCTAAGGTAGCTACTAATGACCCGCCTCAAGTTTGCCGGACATTCTGCTTCCGCCAGTCGTACTTTGATGACCGGCCACCAGGCGCTGTCGAAGGCGCCCTCTATGTCCAAGGACACCATAGTGACTATTCTCTTTGCGTCGAGCTTAGTCACTATGTGCCCCATGAGGTCATAGAGGGCGTCTTCGGTGCTCTTCTGGGGCATAAAGCCGTACTGGCGTGGATTCATCCTTGGCAGTAAATGGAACTTGAGCCGGGCCACCAGCTTTATAATGTGAGGTTAGGTTAGGTTTTTTTTTTTTTTTTTTTTTTTTTTTAATCCAAGCGCTATGGCCTGGCCCGCGAGCTTTCTCCCTGCCATTAGCAAGGCTTTACTGGTATCTGATTTTTAGTCTTTTAGGTTTACAAATTTAATCTAACTTAAGGTCTAAATAGAGGACAATTTTTTAGTGGCACGTTTCACTGTTTTAAACTTTAGGTGTATAATAATTGATCTAAAAACTTAAATTTAATAAGAGATTGTCAACACAGTATAACACATAAGTACATAATAATAAAAACTTGAGAAAATATCTAGTTAATCATTTGTAGAATATTCAAAAAATGTATAATTATATTTATAAAAAAATCCCATAAAAATCCAGTATAAAAATAATAAAGAACCATGATAAAAATTGTAAAGCCTTTTTGGTGCGGTGGGTAGAAGCAGGACCTTGCGGTTAACTTCCCGGCTGAGAGCGATTTATGCTGACGGCATAAGCCTATCATAGATGTCCAACCGGGGGTTCCTAGGTCCTGTTTCTCTCCACCGCACGTCCTGCCACATAGATGAGGAAGGCGATGACCTTCCCCCTAACATTTTTATCCAGTAGAAGTCGTCCTACACTACCCAAAGTAAATTCAGTGGCCAGGGACATCTGCAGGTCATACCGTGGTGCCCCAAAGATGGGACACTCGAACAGGAGGTGAGGCACGGTCTCGTCGACGGTGGCGTCACAGGCACACGACGGACTCGCCTTGCACTTGAAACGATGCAAGTACGAGGCGATCCCGCCGTGCCCTGTGAGTATCTGGGTGAGTAGGTACCCGGTACCTACTTTGACGACGAATTTATGGGCTGCGCGTACGTCAGGGAAAAACAACTTGGTCACGCCGGCGACCCCGCCCTCTGTGTATCGCCGACATCGGCCCTCTCGTTACCCTCCAGACCGGCGTGCGCTTTGATCCAGAACAGGGATATTTCCCTGCCCTGGACCTCGCCGGCCCTGATGTTGGCCCTGGCCTCAACGGCCAGGCGGTGGGTGGAGGCGTGGTTGGTAACGGATTCGAGGGCCGATCGGGAGTCGCTGATGATTGCGAAGCGTGTACCGGGCCTTTCAGCCGCGAGTCTCGTAGCCCGGCATATTGCAAGCAATTCGGCCTGGTAGACGGTGCAGTAGGGCGACAGTCCAAGTTTGACGGCTCTGGTTTCCGTCTGTCGTTCCCAGATCGACAGAGCGGCTCCTACCTTGCCATCAATCTTGCTGCCGTCTGTAAAAATACGTACTGCATCGCCTACCAGGTCAGCCACATCACTCTGGGAGGTGAGGCGCATGAATTGCCTGCTAATATGGTCGGCTGGATGAGGTCTCTGGCTGAATGGGAACGGTGTCTCTACATCCCGGTCGGCCAGCACTGGTCGCCCTACCCCCCTTTTCGATTCGTACAGGGAAGCATTTTCCCTGATCCGAATGTCCAAGGGGAGCAGGCCGGCCAATGCCAACGCGGCATTGAGAGACACCGTCCGGTAGGCCCGGCACAGCTTCTGTGCGAAGCCGCGCTGCACCACGTTGAGTCTCTTCTGCACCATTTTCTTTTTTGTCGCTGGCGCCCAAGCTGCTGCTGCATAGGTGATGATGGGCTCCACTGTCGCGGTGTAGATGATCCGGATTATCTCCGGATGGAGGCCCCAGCTGGATCTGGCGGCTGACGACACCCGCTTGTAGACGCCCAATGCCCGTTCGCACACGTTTGCGACGTGGGCATTGAACGTCAACCGCCGGTCGATCGTCAGCCCCAGCAACTTGATTTCCTCCGCCATTGCAATGTCGACCCCGCCCATGCTCAGGCGTGGGGTGTCATAATCAAGCTTATTGGTAAGCACCATAGCGCACGTTTTGTGCGGTGCAAACCTCAGCTTGTTCATGACACCCCAAGACCGAACATACTCGAGGGCACCATTGCCACGGCGCTCGATCTCCATTGCCGTGTCCCCGGAAAAGACGACGACTATGTCGTCGGCAAAAGCCTGACAATAGTCGCCTCTCTCCGTGAGACCCTTCAATAGGGGATCGAGGAGGAGATTCCAGAGTATAGGGCCTCCGATGGAGCCCTGCACGCAGCCCTTGGTGGTTTCCCTAACGTATTCGCAGCCCCCGTACCTCACTCGTACCCTCCTCTCGCTGAGGTAGTCGGCTAGCACCGCACGTAACACCGGTGGACACTGTTCCTCCGCCAGCCGAACCTTGATGGCAGGCCACCACGCGTTATCGAAGGCGCCCTCTATGTCCAGCGAGACCATCGTGATGAGCTTCTTCTTGCGAAGTTCGCCCCTCACGTGGCCCACCAGGGCGCAGAGGGCGTCCTCGGTACTGCGCTGCGGCATGAAGCCGTACTGACGGGGGCTCATCCTCGGTGCTAGGTGCCATACCAGCCGCCTAACCAGCATCTTCTCGAATATCTTCCCAAACACTGGAAGCAGCCCAATGGGTCTGTACGACCGTGGATCCTGGTAGTCGGTTTTACCCGGCTTCCGTAACGCGATCACGGTCGCCTCCTTCCAGTCTTTGGGAAAACATCCGAGACGAAAACATTTGTTGAAGAGGGTAAGGTGGGTGTCCAGATTAGCCAGCACAACCCGTGTGCAGATATCCGACGTGAAGCCATCCACCCCGGGAGCCTTTTTCGGATTGAAGCTGAGCACAGCCGCACGCAGCTCGTGTTCAGTGAGGTTAGGTTTTTTTTTTTTTTTTTTTTTTTTTTTTACGTGGTCGGTGATGCTTTTACGCACTTCACCGTCTCGCTGCGGGGGGAAGCGAGACGGCTTCGTGTGGGACTCCCGGCCCTTGGATGGAAAACGGGCCGGACTACCCACTAAAACCTATCCACGGTGTTTCTCCTTCGCCTTAGCCGGGCCGCCGGATAGACAGAAACTGTTAAGCAACGGCGGCCCGGCAAAGGGGCGCTCTTTCGAGCTCAACACGGGGGGCCTAACCCCCCCAATCAACATAGAAGCGACGCCCCCGAAACACATAAGGGGCGTCGGACTCCTCAGGGCCTTTCGCGTGAGCGGTGGGCCCCCCGACCCACCACCCACGGCCCTATCAGTCGGGGGCTTGGGCGTATGCAATACGCCGTCGCCCCCTGACTGGTGCCCGGCGGGGCGGAAGCGTGCGGCCTGCACGCTCCCGTTCCCGCAGGGCCTCTCTCTTTGCCGCCATCACCTCCCGAGCGAAGGAGGCGACGGCGGCCCAACATTCTTCGCTGCCGGCCATAGAGAGAATGACGGCCGGCAGCGAACCTACACTGCCGATGATGCCCGTGAGGGCCAACCTCTGCGTGTCCCAGGCGGCGCACACAGCGAGCGTATGCTGCGCCGTATCTACGGCGCCGCCTGCGCAGTGATGACAAACGGGCTCCGACAGGATCCCCACCACTTCCCACAGGAATTTGGCAAAACAGCCATGACCCGTGAGAAGTTGGGTGAGGAAGTAGGTCGGAGCCCCCTGCGCATGCTCCACCCACTGGCGGAGCACGGGACCGATGGCCCCCACGAGCACTCGGCTCGCGGTCGGAGCCGCACATCTCAAGGCCCATTGCCGGAACAGATCGTCGCGAGCCTCCTGTCTCCAGCGATTCAGTGAGGTTAGGTTAGGTTAGGTTAGGTTAGGTTAGGTTAGGTTAGGTTAGGTTAGGTTAGGTTAGGTTAGGTTAGGTTAGGTTAGGTTAGGTTAGGTTAGGTTAGGTTAGGTTAGGTTAGTAACCCACCGGCATCGGGTACAGGGACCAAGCTACCGGTGGTTAGGGCTCCAAAGACAGGAACTTCCGCACAATACGGGCCGTATTCAACAGAACCGCCTTCTGCATCAAGCCCTTGATCCAGCTGCCTAACGCGAGCCTCTGTAGGTGGAGGTCGAGGCTCTTGGCTATTAGACCATGCGCAGATACGACTATCGGAACAATAATTGCCGAATCCACATCCCACATGTCGACAATCTCGTGAGCTAGGTCTAAATATTTAATTTGTTTATCTTTTTCTGCTTTCACGAGATTCTCGTCAGCTGCGCATCTCCGGCCTCGGTGACACGGCCACGAATCAAGATATTCGAGAAGATGCTGGTTAGGCGGCCATACCAGCCGCCTAACCAGCATCTTCTCGAATATCTACCTAGCACCGAGGATGAGCCCCCGTCAGTACGGCTTCATGCCACAGCGCGGTACCGAGGACGCCCTCTGTGCCCTGGTGGGCCACGTGAGGGGCGAACTTCGCAAGAAGAAGCTCATCACGATGGTCTCGCTGGACATAGAGGGCGCCTTCGATAACGCGTGGTGGCCTGCCATCAAGGTTCGGCTGGCGGAGGAACAGTGTCCACCGGTGTTACGTGCGGTGCTAGCCGACTATCTCAGCGAGAGGAGGGTACGAGTGAGGTACGGGGGCTGCGAATACGTTAGGGAAACCACCAAGGGCTGCGTGCAGGGCTCCATCGGAGGCCCTATCCTCTGGAATCTCCTCCTCGATCCCCTATTGAAGGGTCTCACGGAGAGAGGCGACTATTGTCAGGCTTTTGCCGACGACATAGTCGTCGTCTTTTCCGGGGACACGGCAATGGAGATCGAGCGCCGTGGCAATGGCGCCCTCGAGTATGTTCGGTCTTGGGGTGTCATGAACAAGCTGAGGTTTGCACCGCACAAAACGTGCGCTATGGTGCTTACCAATAAGCTTGATTATGACACCCCACGCCTGAGCATGGGCGGGGTCGACATTGCAATGGCGGAGGAAATCAAGTTGCTGGGGCTGACGATCGACCGGCGGTTGACGTTCAATGCCCACGTCGCAAACGTGTGCGAACGGGCATTGGGCGTCTACAAGCGGGTGTCGTCAGCCGCCAGATCCAGCTGGGGCCTCCATCCGGAGATTATCCGGATAATCTACACCGCGACAGTGGAGCCCATCATCACATATGCAGCAGCAGCTTGGGCGCCAGCGACAGAAAAGAAAATGGTGCAGAAGAGACTCAACGTGGTGCAGCGCGGCTTCGCTCAGAAGCTGTGCCGGGCCTACCGGACGGTGTCTCTCAATGCCGCGTTGGCATTGGCCGGCCTGCTCCCCTTGGACATTCGGATCAGGGAAAATGCTTCCCTGTACGAATCGAAAAGGGGGGTAGGACGACCAGTGCTGGCCGACCGGGATGTAGAGACACCGTTCCCATTCAGCCAGAGACCTCATCCAGCCGACCATATTAGCAGGCAATTCATGCGCCTCACCTCCCAGAGTGATGTGGCAGACCTGGTAGGCGATGCAGTACGTATTTTTACAGACGGCAGCAAGATTGATGGCAAGGTAGGAGCCGCTCTGTCGATCTGGGAACGACAGACGGAAACCAGAGCCATCAAACTTGGACTGTCGCCCTACTGCACCGTCTACCAGGCCGAATTGCTTGCAATATGCCGGGCTACGAGGCTCGCGGCTGAAAGGCCCGGTACACGCTTCGCAATCATCAGCGACTCCCGATCGGCCCTCGAATCCGTTACCAACCACGCCACCACCCACCGCCTGGCCGTTGAGGCCAGGGCCAACATCAGGGCCGGCGAGGTCCAGGGCAGGGAAATATCCCTGTTCTGGATCAAAGCGCACGCCGGTCTGGAGGGTAACGAGAGGGCCGATGAGCTGGCGAAGAGTGCCGCGTTGAGTCTGAAAACCCGACCCTCCTACGATCAAGTGCCGGTTTCCTTCGTCAAACGAATTCTCCGCGAGAAATCGGTTGACGAATGGAATCGGCGATACACAGAGGGCGGGGTCGCCGGCGTGACCAAGTTGTTTTTCCCTGACGTACGCGCAGCCCACAAATTCGTCGTCAAAGTAGGTACTGGGTACCTACTCACCCAGATACTCACAGGGCACGGCGGGATCGCCTCGTACTTGCATCGCACCCGATACAAAAATCCGTGAAGGAAAGTACGTTAAAACCCAGCGGATACTTGGCGACCTCCGCATGTAATAGCCCGCTCCCCGGAATGAGCGTCACCCGGGGAGTCGTTTTTATATCGTCTCAACTCGTGGGATAAATTATGGATAAAATAAAACTAAAACAAAAACTAAATAATAATGATGTCGGTAGTAAGGAGGAGAGGCCCGGTACTCCAGTGCCGAGGCGGTGTCGGACCCCGGGTCGAGCCCGGAGCCAAAGCCGGAGTCGAAGCAGGAGTCGAAGCCTGGTTCGAGATCGGAAGGAGCTGCGGGTGTCGGTGTCGCGCTGCGACACTGTATCGCGCGGCGGTGTGGTTGGAGAGGTGCTGCTGTCGGACTCTGACAGCAGCGTCGTTTCTCTTGTGGAGGTATCGCCTCGCCCGTCCCCAGCCCGCTGTCTCGCCTGTGGCAGCGCGCAGCGCGCCGCAAACACGACGGCTCGGGGGATGAGACTGACGAGACGGAGTGCGAGTCGGCTGGCTGCTTAAGGGGTAGTAAGCCCGGTAAGCGAGGCCGCGGTCGCCCCCCTACAACGGGGCAATTTGTCGGTCTGCACAGGGCCAAGGCCCAGTTGGTCGAGGCCGAACATCTCGCCCTCGAACGACAGGCCGAGGAGGAGCTTGCTGCGGAAGCCCGCAAGGAGAAGGTACGAGCCTCCTTTCTCCGGGAGCCTGCAGCGATGGAGGAGAGCGTGGCGTCGTCAACGCCGGATGACCTTAGGGCCGACCAGCTAGTGAGTGCGGTAGAGGAGGCGGTAGGGAGCATCCACACCATCGCCCATAAATCCTCCCGCCTCAAGGGCCAGTCGGTCCAAGGGCTGAGAGATGCGGCGAACGACATCACAAAGTACGTGCGGGAGCTTAAGTCCCGCACTGAGTCCGATGAGATCGCACGCCTGCGGATTGACCTGGCTGTGATGTCAGCGAAAATTGAGCTCCTCGAGAAGAGGACAGCTCCCTCGCCACCACAGCAATCGTCGATGACGCGTGAGGAAATCTCCTTCCTCATTAACGCGCGCATCGACGGCATAGGAGACCGGCTCCTCCCAGAGCCGCGGTTACGCCCGCCGCTTCAGGCTGACGCCCGCAATGCCGCCCGCGCCACTCGTTCTGCTACTGGCGCCACTCCCGCTGCGCAGCCGCTTCGGCCCGCTGCCCCCATTTTTGCTGTCCCCGGCCCGGAAGAGACGGAGGCACATCCAACCGTTCTGCCGGCCCCTTCTGCCCCTTCAACATCATCGGGGAAGAAGAAGAGACCAAAGAAGCCGAGTGCTGCGGCCAAGGAGGCAGCAGCTGCTCGACAGGCGCGAGCACCGCCCGCCCCAGTTGCCCCCCAGCCCCTCGCTGAGGGGTGGAATGTGGTGGCAGCTCGCCCTGCTGCCAAGAAGAGCCCCGATGACGGCTGCGCCGGCCAAAACCAAGTCTAAGAAGAAGACCGCCAGGAAACTTAAGGTCCCGCGTACGGCGGCTGTTGTCTTGACCCTTAGCCAGTCTGGCAGCGAACAGGGTGCAACGTATGCCAAGGTTCTGGAGGCTGCTCAGTCGAGCATTAGCCTGCAGGAACTTGGCATAAGTGGTCTGAGGTTCCGCACCGCGGTGACGGGGGCCCGTATATTGCAGGTGTCAGGAGAGGATAAAGCGTCAAAAGCAGACGCACTGGCTGAAAAACTGAGATCGACCCTGGGAGAGGTCGTCCGGGTGGCTAGGCCGGAGAAATGCGCCGAACTGCGGGTCTCAGGTCTCGATGATGCAGCAACGAAGGAGAAGGTGGCCGCGAGTCTCGCCGCGGCTGGGGGATGCGCCGTCGAATCGTTGAAGCTTGGCGAAATTAATCGCCAACCTGGTCGTTTAGGCACGGTGTGGGCGAAATGCCCGGTCGCTGCGGCCAAACAAGTGACCGACGGCCGCCGAATACTCATCGGCTGGTCGTCGGTCCGCGTGCAGGTGCTGGAGGATCGTGCACTCCGGTGCTTCAGGTGCCTAGGGACAGGGCACGTTGGCGCCCAGTGCACTGCGGGTGTTGACCGCAGTGCACTCTGCTTTAACTGTGGTCAACCTGGCCACAGGGCAGCGGAATGTTCTGCGGCACCCCAGTGCGTGACGTGTGCCGCTACGGGCGCGACGGCGTCCCACCGCTTGGGCAGCAAAGACTGCCCAGCGGTCACTTCGACCTCAAGGTCAAGGAGGAGGGCAAAGGCCCCTGAAAAAGTGACCGGCGAAGGCCCCTCTCGGGGTACTTCAAGGCCGGTCGTGAATATTGAGGAGGTGATGGACATCGCCCTTTCGTAGATGTCCAATTTTTCGGTCCTGCAGGCCAACGCCAACCACTGCGCAGTGGCCCAAGATCTCTTGATCCAGACCATGACGCAGTGGCAGGCGACCGTGGCCGTAGTCGCCGATCCGTACGCAATTCGCATCCGGGACGACTGGGCAAGCGACTGCGATGGATCGGTGGCTATTGTCTCCCGGCGTAGTGCCCTCGGACTCGCCCCCTTCGACAGGGTGTCGAGAGGGCGTGGCTGGGTCCTTGCTGCGTTGGGAGACATTGTAGTGATTGGGGTGTACGCCCCCCCCAGTTGGAGCTTTGCGGTTTTTGAGCAGCTGCTCGTTGAAGTCGGAGGCCTGGTGGTGGGCCTGCACCCCGCCCCTGTCGTGTTAGCCGGCGATTTCAACGCCTGGTCGCCGGCGTGGGGATCCCGGTCCACCTGCGGCAGGGGCGAGGCTTTGGAGGATTGGGCGGTGTCCATGGGATTGGCCTTACTCAATCGCGGGACGACGCCCACATTCGTGCGGAGCACGGGCAGCTCCATCGTGGACCTATCGTTCGCCAGTTCTGCCCTGGCGAACCGCGTGAATGGCTGGAGGGTGCTCGATCGGGTGGAGTCAATGTCTGACCACAGATATATTTGGTTTGAAGTTGTGGCCCCCCGGTCGGTCGCCCCCCCGGCAGGGAGTCGTCCCTTGGTTGGGGAAGGACCGCGGTGGCGCCTCAAGACCCTGGACAGGGAGCTGGCGGAGGAAGCGGCTATCTTCGAGCGTTGGGCCGCTGTTGACGGGGATCCGGACGTGGATGCGAGGTCGGAACGTCTTGCCGACTCGTTAACTCGCGTCTGTGATGCAGCGATGCGGAGAGCAGGTCCTGTCCCGCCGCGGCGGCGTGTGTACTGGTGGAATGACCACCTGGCAGAGCTGCGTTCAGCTTGCAACGCAGCTCAACGCAGGTACACACGCTACCGCAGGCGTGGCGAAACTAGAGACCCTGCCCACGAAGCGGAATCGCTCGCTGCATACCGGGCAGCCCGAGCGGCCTTCAGCTCGGCGATCAGGGCAGCAAAGGAGGCGTCCTGGAGGGAATGGCTCGAGAGCCTGAACCTGGATCCCTGGGGGCGTCCGTACAAGGTTATGAGTGACAAACTCAAGCCTTGGGCGCCTCCACTTACCAGATCCCTCGAGCCATCCTTCGTCGCAGAAGTCGTCTGCTCCCTCTTCCCTGCGCGGGAAGAGTGGGTTCCACCGCGGATGGCGCCAGTGGATGCGTCGTCGTCGTCGTCACCGCCGGCAGACAGTGAGGTGATCCCGCCCGTGTCCGATGCCGAATTGGGTGTAGCGGTCCTCAAGATGAGGTTAAAGAACCGCGCCCCTGGACCGGACGGTGTCCCTGGGCGGGTCATCGCCATTGTCATGCCGTCCTTTGAGGAGGAGTTGTTGTCCCTGCTGTCCGAGTGTATGGCCTCAGGGAGGGTCCCGCGACGTTGGAAAACAGGCAAGCTCGTGCTTCTCCGAAAGCACGGGCGCCCGCCCGAGTCGCCGTCGGCCTACCGCCCCATCGTCCTGCTTGACGAGACGTGCAAGATTTTCGAGCGAGTGCTCGCTGGGCGTCTCGTCAAGCACTTGGAGGGGGCGGGGCCCAATTTGAGTGACGGCCAATACGGCTTCCGTCGCGGGAGGTCGACCCTCGATGCCATATCTCGGCTCAGGGACGACGTCAACGAGGTGGTTGGCCGGGGGGAGGTGTTGTTGGCGGTGTCGCTGGATATCGCGAACGCGTTCAACACCATCCCCTGGTCGTCGATTGCCGAAGCTCTGAGGTACCACAATGTACCGTGGTACCTCAGACGCGTCTTGGCGGATTATTTTACAGACCGGGCCATCTCGTATCCGACCGGGTCGGAAATTGTTCGCACGGAAATGCGATGCGGTGTTCCACAGGGGTCGGTTCTCGGCCCGCTCCTGTGGAACATCGGGTATGACTGGGTCCTGCGCGGCGCTACTCTTCGGGGAGTCGGCGTGCTTTGTTACGCCGATGACACCCTGGTGACCGCGCGGGGCCCGACATTTCGAGACGCCAACGTGTTGGCCACGGTAGGTGTGGCGCATGTGGTCGGCCGCATCAGGGCCCTTGGGCTTGAAGTCGCCCTGGAGAAATCCGAGGCCCTATATTTTCACGGGCCGCGGATGAAGCCGCCTCGAGGGGCATCCATCGTGGTGAGTGGCACCCCCATCGCTGTCGGGGGGACCATGAAATATCTCGGTCTGGTCCTCGACAGCCGATGGGGTTTCGCCGAACACTTCCGGCGGCTGTCACCAAAGCTGGTGGCATACGCCGGAAGACTCGCCAGGCTGCTCCCCAACAGTGGTGGACCGGGGAGTGCTTGTCGCCGCCTTTATGACGGCGTAGTGCGCTCGAAGGCACTATATGGAGCGCCCATTTGGGAAAGCGCCCTTCGAGCGGACACCATTGCCCTGCTGCGACGTCCGCAGCGGGTGATCGCGCAGAGGGCAGCTCGAGCGTACTGCACCGTCTCGTACGAGGCGGCGTGCATCATAGCGGGTAGCCTCCCCTGGGACCTCGAGGCGGGGGTCCTAAGGGCCGTCTACGAGGAGAGTGCCCTGATGCGGCGAAGTGGGGGTTGGCCGCTTCCCGAGGAGATCGATCGATGGCGACAGTCCGCCCGTGACGATCTCTTCCGGAAGTGGTCCTCGAGATTGGAGACCACATTGGTTAGCCCCCAGCTCGTGGGGACTGTCCGACCCGTCCTGCGGGCCTGGGTGGAGAGGTCACACGGCGTACCGACGTACCACCTCACACAACTCCTCACAGGTCACGGTGTGTTCGCCAAATACCTGTGCAGGATTGTTGGGGTGGAGCTGGACGACGTGTGTCGTCACTGCCCGGCCGGTGTCGTCGACACAGCGGCCCACACCCTTGCCGAGTGCACGGCATGGGACGGGCCGCGTATAGCCCTCACGGGCATTATCGGCGGAGATTTGTCGCTGCCGGCCGTGGTTCTATCCATAGTCGGCAGCCGGGAGAGTTGGGCCGCCATTGCCTCGTTCGCTAGCGAGGTGATGGCGGCAAAGCGCGAGGCGCTACGGGTACGGGAGCGCTCTGGACAGACGCTTCCGCCCCGCCGCGCAGTTCGGGGTCGTCGCCGCCCAGAATTTTTGCGCGGCCCCGAGTAATTTGTTTTGTCTGGCCGTGGGTGGTTGGTCGGGGGACCACCGTCCACAGAAGGCCATGTGGTGACAGACGCCCTTCCCGTGTTCCGGGGGGCGCCGGCCTATTCTTTCATCTTCTTCTTCTTCTATAGCTTGCCCGCCCTCTACCCCCTCTGCTTTCAGAGGGGCCCCTGAGGGCGGTGCACAGCATCTTTTATCTTTTGCCTTCTTCTTTCGCTCTTAGGAGCTGGGGGGGGGGGCTTGCAATTGCCCCCCCCCAGAGTCGAGCCCTACTTCAATGGGCGCCCCTAGCCGGGTCGTAGTGACTAAACCTCTGGCCTATCCTGCGGCCCGGTATGGGTGAGACGGAACACCGCGGTGGTTTAGTGGGTATTACGGTCCTATTTTAGACCGTCGAGTCCCACACACCGCCCTGCTGCCCCCGCAGCGGGGTGACGGTGCCTAAATGCATTCCCCGCGTCAACAAAAATAAAATAACCTAACCTAACCTGAGTTGCACGCCGCATACCGGGCGGCCCGAGCGGCCTTCAGCTCGGGCATCAGGGCCGCCAAGAAGGCGGCCTGGGAGGAGTGGCTCGAGAGCCTCAATGAAGATCCGTGGGGGCGCCCGTACAAGGTCGTGAGTGAAAAACTCCGGCCCTGGGCGCCTCCGCTCACCAGGTCTCTCGAGCCAGTTTTCGTCGACAACGTCGTCAGTTCCCTCTTCCCTGAGCGGGAGGAGTGGGTCCCACCGCGGATGGCACCGAGCCAGGCGCCGGCAGACGCAGAGGCGATGATTCCGCCCGTGTCCGAAGCCGAACTCGGGGTGGCGGTCCTCAAACTCAAGTCGAGGAACCGCGCCCCCGGCCCGGACGGCATCCCTGGACGGGTCATCGCCCTCGTCATGCCGGCGTTCGAGGAGGAGACGCTGTCCCTATTGTCGGAGTGTTTGGCGTCGGGGAGGGTCCCGCGACGATGGAAAACCGGGCGGCTCGTGCTGTTGAAGAAGCACGGGCGCCCGGCCGAGTCGCCGTCGGCCTACCGCCCCATAGTCTTGCTCGACGAGATGAGCAAGCTGTTTGAGCGGGTGCTCGCATCGCGTCTCGTCGGGCACCTGGATGGGGCGGGGCCCAATCTCAGTGACGGCCAATACGGTTTTCGTCGTGGGAGGTCGACCCTGGACGCCATATCCCGGCTACGGTACAGCGTCGAAGAGGCGGTCGGTCGGGGGGAGGTGTTGTTGGCGGTGTCGCTGGACATCGCGAACGCCTTCAACACCATCCCCTGGCAGACCATCGCCGAGGCGCTGAGGTACCACAACGTCCCGTGGTACCTCAGGCGCATCCTTGCGGACTACTTCGTGGACCGGGCCATCTCCTATCCGGCCCGGTCGGCGGTGGTCCGCAAGCAAATGTCGTGCGGTGTTCCGCAGGGGTCGGTGCTTGGTCCGCTCCTGTGGAACATCGCGTACGATTGGGTCCTGCGCGGTGCCACTCTTCGGGGAGTCGGCGTACTTTGTTACGCCGACGATACCCTGGTAACTGCGCGGGGCCCAGACTTTCGGGACGCAAAAGTCCTGGCCACTGCGGGCGTAGCCCAGGTGGTCAGCCGCATCAGGGCGCTCGGACTCCAAGTGGCCCTCAAGAAATCCGAGGCCGTCTTTTTTCACGGGCCTCGGCGAGGGCCCCCTCGAGATTCCCACATTGTGGTGAGCGGCACCCCCATCGCTGTCGGGAAGACCATAAAGTACCTTGGTCTGGTGCTCGATAGTCGGTGGGGTTTCGCCGAGCACTTCCGGCGTCTGTCGTCAAATTTGATTTCATACGCCGGAAGGCTGTCGAGGCTGCTCCCCAATCGTGGGGGGCCCGGTAGCACGTGTCGCCGTCTTTACGACGGTGTAGTACGCTCAAAGGCGCTCTACGGAGCGCCTATCTGGGCGAACGCCCTCAGCGCCGCAACAATTCCTCTGTTGCGGCGCCCGCAGCGAGTGCTTGCGCAGAGGGCGGCACGGGCGTACTGCACCGTCTCTTACGAGGCGGCTTGCTTAATTTCCGGAAGCCTCCCTTGGGATCTCGAGGCAGGAGTCCTGAAGAAGGTTTATGACGAGAGCGCTCTGGTGCGGAGAAATGGAGGTCGACCGCTCCCGGACGAGATCGACCGCTGGAGACAGTCGGCTCGCGACGATCTCTTCCGGGAGTGGGTCTTGCGATTGGAGTCGCCTTCCGCGAGCGCGATGCTTGTGGGGGCCGTTCGACCCGTCCTACGGGCCTGGGTGGAGAGGTCACACGGTGCGCCGACGTACCACCTTACGCAACTACTCACAGGACATGGCTGTTTTGCCAAGTACCTGTGTGAGGTGCCTAAGGTGGAGCCGGACACCGTGTGTGGTCACTGCCCGGCCGGTGTCGTCGACACAGCGGCCCACACCCTTGCCGAGTGCACGGCATGGGACGGGCCGCGTTCTGCCCTCATGGGCATCGTTGGTATAAATTTGTCGCTGCCGGCCGTGGTGCAAGCCATGGCCGGCAGCCAACAGTGTTGGGCCGCCGTCGCCACGTTTGCTAGCGTGGTGATGGCGGCCAAGAGAGAAGCGCTGCGGGAGCGGGAGCGTGCTGGACAGACGCTCCCGCCCTACCGTGCTGTTCGGGGGCGTCGGCGTGCCGAATACATGCGCGCCCCCGACTAGTGTTTTTGACCGTGGGCGGAAGGTCGGGGGACCTCCGCCCACCGATGGTCACCCGTGGCGACGGGCACCCTCCTCGTGTTCCGGACGGTGCCCACCTACGCACGCCCGCACCGGCCGTTCTCTACCCTCTCTGCTTTCAGAGAGGTGCTCGAGAACGGTGGAGGTGCGGGCTAGATTCTTCAGCTCCTTAGGGAGCTCCGGGGGGATCACCCCCGAGGCGAGCCCCAACATCACGGGGCGCCCCTTGCCGGCTCGCGGTGATTTAACCTCTGGCCTACCCTGCGAGCCGGTTTAAGGTGAGGCGGAACACCGCGGTGGTTTAGTGGGTAGTACGGGCCCTTTCCTTTTTGGGTCCGTGAGTCCCACACACCGTCCCTGCTGCCCCTGCAGCAGGGATGACGGTGCTTAAATGCATTCCCCGCGTAAACAAAAAAAAAAAAAAAAAAAAAAAAAAAAAAAAAAAAAAAAAAAAAAAACCTAACCTCCCATGACCCCGCCCACGAAGCGGAATCGCTCGCTGCATACCGGGCAGCCCGAGCGGCCTTCGGCTCGGCGATCAGGGCAGCCAAGGAGGCGTCCTGGAGGGAATGGCTCGAGAGCCTGAACCTGGATCCCTGGGGGCGTCCGTACAAGGTTATGAGTGACAAACTCAAGCCTTGGGCGCCTCCACTTACCAGATCCCTCGAGCCATCCTTCGTCGCAGAAGTCGTCTGCTCCCTCTTCCCTGCGCGGGAAGAGTGGGTTCCACCGCGGATGGCGCCAGTGGATGCGTCGATGTCGTCGTCACCGCCGGCAGACAGTGAGGTGATCCCGCCCGTGTCTGATGCCGAATTGGGTGTAGCGGTCCTCAAGATGAGGTTAAAGAACCGCGCCCCTGGACCGGACGGTGTCCCTGGGCGGGTCATCGCCACTGTCATGCCGTCCTTTGAGGAGGAGTTGTTGTCCCTGCTGTCCGAGTGTATGGCCTCGGGGAGGGTCCCGCGACGTTGGAAAACGGGCAAGCTCGTGCTTCTTCGAAAGCACGGGCGTCCGCCCGAGTCGCCGTCGGCTTACCGCCCCATCGTCCTGCTTGACGAGACGTGCAAGATTTTCGAGCGAGTGCTCGCTGGGCGTCTCGTCAAGCACTTGGAGGGGGCGGGGCCCAATTTGAGTGACGGCCAATTCGGCTTCCGTCGCGGGAGGTCGACCCTCGACGCCATATCTCGGCTCAGGGACGACGTCAACGAGGTGGTTGGCCGGGGGGAGGTGTTGTTGGCGGTGTCGCTGGATATCGCGAACGCGTTCAACACCATCCCCTGGTCGTCGATCGCCGAGGCTCTGAGGTACCACAACGTACCGTGGTACCTCAGACGCGTCTTGGCGGATTATTTTACGGACCGGGCCATCTTGTATCCGGCCCGGTCGGAAATTGTTCGCACGGAAATGCGATGCGGTGTTCCACAGGGGTCGGTCCTCGGCCCGCTCCTGTGGAACATCGGGTATGACTGGGTCCTGGGCGGCGCTACTCTTCGGGGAATCGGCGTGCTCTGTTACGCCGATGACACCCTGGTGACCGCGCGGGGCCCGACATTTCGAGACGCCAACGTGTTGGCCACGGTAGGCGTGGCGCATGTGGTCGGCCGCATCAGGGCCCTTGGGCTTGAAGTCGCTCTGGAGAAATCTGAGGCTCTATATTTTCATGGGCCGCGGATGAAGCCGCCTCGAGGGGCATCCATCGTGGTGAGTGGCACCCCCATCGCTGTCGGGGGGACCATGAAATATCTCGGTCTGGTCCTTGACAGCCGATGGGGTTTCGCCGAACACTTCCGGCGGCTGTCACCAAAGCTGGTGGCATACGCCGGAAGGCTTGCTGGGCTGCTCCCCAACAGCGGTGGACCGGGGAGTGCTTGTCGCCGCCTCTATGACGGCGTAGTGCGCTCGAAGGCACTATACGGAGCGCCCATTTGGGAAAGCGCCCTCCGCACGGACACCATCGCCCTGCTGCGACGTCCGCAGCGGGTGATCGCGCAGAGGGCAGCTCGAGCGTACTGCACCGTCTCGTACGAGGCGGCGTGCATCATAGCGGGTAGCCTCCCCTGGGACCTCGAGGCGGGGGTTCTAAGGGCCGTCTACGAGGAGAGTGCCCTGATGCGGCGAAGTGGGGGTCGGCCGCTTCCGGAGGAGATCGATCGATGGCGACAGTCTGCCCGCGACGATCTCTTCCGGAAGTGGTCCTCGAGATTAGAGACTACTTCGGTTAGCTCCCAGCTCGTGGGGGCTGTCCGACCCGTCCTGCGGGCCTGGGTGGAGAGGTCACACGGCGTACCGACGTACCACCTCTCACAACTCCTCACAGGTCACGGTGTGTTCGCCAAATACCTGTGCAGGATTGTTGGGGTGGAGCCGGACGTCGTGTGTCGTCACTGCCCGGCCGGTGTCGACGACACAGCGGCCCACACCCTTGCCGAGTGCACGGCATGGGACGGGCCGCGTATAGCCCTCACGGGCATTATCGGCGGTGATTTGTCGCTGCCGGCCGTGGTTCTATCCATGGTCGGCAGCCGGGAGAGTTGGGCCGCCATTGCCTCGTTCGCCAGCGAGGTGATGGCGGCAAAGCGCGAGGCGCTACGGGTACGGGAGCGCTCTGGACAGACGCTCCCTCCCCGCCGCGCAGTTCGGGGTCGTCGCCGCGCAGAATTTTTGCGCGGCCCCGAGTAATTTGTCTGGCCGTGGGCGGTTGGTTGGGGGACCACCGTCCACTGAAGGCCACGTGGTGACAGGCACCCTTCCCGTGTTCCGGGGGGCGCCGGCCTATTCTTCCTTTTTCTTCTTCTTCTATAGCTTGCCCGCCCTCTACCCCCTCTGCTTTCAGAGGGGCCCCTGAGGGCGGTGCACAGCATCTTTTATCTTTTGTTTTCTTCTTTCGCTCTTCGGAGCTGGGGGGTGGGGCTTGTAATTGCCCCCCCAGAGTTGAGCCCTGCTTCAATGGGCGCCCCTAGCCGGGTCGCAGTGACTAAACCTCTGGCCTATCCTGCGGCCCGGCATGGGTGAGACGGAACACCGCGGTGGTTTAGTGGGTATTACGGTCCTATTCCAGACCGACGAGTCCCACACACCGCCCTGCTGCCCCCGCAGCGGGGTGACGGTGCCTAAATGCATTCCCCGCGTAAACAAAAAAAAAAAAAAAAAAAAAAACCTACCCTTGCCGAGTGCACGGCATGGGACGGGCCGCGTATAGCCCTCACGGGCATTATCGGCGGTGATTTGTCGCTGCCGGCCGTGGTTCTATCCATGGTCGGCAGCCGGGAGAGTTGGGCCGCCATTGCCTCGTTCGCCAGCGAGGTGATGGCGGCAAAGCGCGAGGCGCTACGGGTACGGGAGCGCTCTGGACAGACGCTCCCTCCCCGCCGCGCAGTTCGGGGTCGTCGCCGCGCAGAATTTTTGCGCGGCCCCGAGTAATTTGTCTGGCCGTGGGCGGTTGGTTGGGGGACCACCGTCCAGTGAAGGCCACGTGGTGACAGGCACCCTTCCCGTGTTCCGGGGGGCGCCGACCTATTCTTCCTTTTTCTTCTTCTTCTATAGCTTGCCCGCCCTCTACCCCCTCTGCTTTCAGAAGGGCCCCTGAGGGCGGTGCACAGCATCTTTTATCTTTTGTTTTCTTCTTTCGCTCTTCGGAGCTGGGGGGTGGGGCTTGTAATTGCCCCCCCAGAGTTGAGCCCTGCTTCAATGGGCGCCCCTAGCCGGGTCGCAGTGACTAAACCTCTGGCCTATCCTGCGGCCCGGCATGGGTGAGACGGAACACCGCGGTGGTTTAGTGGGTATTACGGTCCTATTCCTAGACCGTCGAGTCCCACACACCGCCCTGCTGCCCCCGCAGTGGGGTGACGGTGCCTAAATGCATTCCCCGCGTAAACAAAAAAAAAAAAAAAAAACCTAACCTAACCTGAGGCCGCGGTGGCGTCTCAAGACGCTCGACCGGGAGCTGGCGAAGGAGGCGGCCATCGTCGAGCGATGGGCCGCGGTCGATGGGGGTCCGTACGTGGACGCGAGGGCGGAGCGACTGGAGAGTGCGCTCACTCGCGTCTGCGATGCGGCGATGAGTAGGGTGGGGCCTGTCGACGTACACCCGCTGCGGAGGCGGGTGTACTGGTGGAACGACCACTTAGCGGGGCTGCGTACAGCTTGTGACGCAGCCCAGCGAAGGTGCACCCGCAGCCGCGGACGTAGAGTACTGGTCCCCGCCCAAGAAGAGGTCCTGCTCGCCGCATACCGGGCCGCCCGGGCGGTCTTTCGCTCGGCGATGAGAGCCGCCAAGGAGGCGGCTTGGAAGGAGTGGCTCGACACACTCAACCAAGATCCGTGGGGGCGCCCGTACAAAGTCGTAAACGACAAACTTCGGCCGTGGGCGCCCCCGCTCACTAGGTCTCTCGAGCCCTCCTTCGTGAGCGACGTCGTCAGCTCCCTCTTCCCTGCGCGGGAAGAGTGGGTCCCACCGCGGATGGCGCCAAGCCAGACGCCGGCGGATATCGGGGCGATTCCGCCCGTGTCCGATGCCGAATTGGGGGTCGCGGTTCTGAAACTCAAATTGAGGAACCGCGCCCCTGGCCCGGACGGCATCCCTGGGCGGGTCGTCGCCCTGGTGATGCCCGCGTTCGAGGAGGAGACGCTGTCCCTGCTGTCGGAATGTCTGTCGTCGGGAAGAGTCCCGCGACGATGGAAGACCGGGCGGCTCGTGCTGCTGAAGAAGCACGGGCGCCCGGCCGAGTCGCCGTCGGCCTACCGCCCCATCGTCCTGCTCGGCGAGATGAGCAAGCTGCTCGAGCGAGTGCTCGCGGCACGTCTCGTCGAGCACCTGGAGGGGGCGGGGCCCAATCTTAGTGACGGCCAGTACGGGTTCCGTCGCGGGAGATCGACCCTGGACGCGATATCCCGGCTCAGGGACAGCGTGGAAGAGGCGGTCGGCCAGGGGGAGGTGTTGTTGGCGGTGTCGCTGGACATCGCGAACGCCTTCAACACCATCCCCTGGGGGACCATTGCGGAGGCGCTGGGGTACCACAAGGTCCCGTGGTACCTCAGGCGCGTACTCGCGGACTACTTCGTTGACCGGGCCGTCTCGTATCCGACCCGGTCGGGAGTGGTCCGCCGAGATATGACGTGCGGTGTTCCACAGGGGTCAGTCCTCGGGCCGCTCCTGTGGAACATCGGGTATGATTGGGTCCTGCGCGGTGCCACTCTTCGGGGCGTCGGCGTCTTTTGCTACGCCGACGATACCCTGGTCACCGCGCGGGGCCCGTCCTACAGGGACGCTAAAGTGTTGGCCACGGCTGGTGTGGCTCACATTGTCGGTCGCATCAGGGCGCTTGGACTCCAGGTGGCCCTCGAAAAATCGGAGGCCGTTTTCTTTCATGGGCCTCGGTCGGGGGCCCCTCCTCGGGACTCCCAGATTGTGGTGGGTGGCACCCCCATCGCTGTCGGGCGGACCTTAAAGTATCTCGGTCTGGTTCTCGACAGCAGATGGGGTTTCGTCGAGCACTTCCGGCGTCTGGCACCAAAACTGGTGTCATACGCCGGGAGGCTCGCCAGGCTGCTCCCCAATCGGGGGGGGCCTGGTAGTTCGTGTCGCCGTCTGTACGACGGTGTGGTACGCTCGAAAGCGCTCTACGGAGCGCCCATCTGGGCGGGCACCCTCTGCGCCAAAAGTCTAGCGCTGCTGCGACGTCCGCAGCGCGCGATCGCGCAGAGAGGTGCACGGGCGTACTGCACCGTCTCCTACGAGGCGGCGTGCATGATAGCCGGGTCCCTTCCATGGGATCTTGAGGCTGGAGTCCTTCAAGCCGTGTATGCGGAGTGCGCCCTGGTGCGACTTAGTGGTGATCGCCCGCTTCCGGAGGAGATCGACCGCTGGAGACAGTCGGCTCGCGACGATCTCTTCCGGGAGTGGGCCTTGCGATTAGAGTCGCCTTCCGCGAGCGCGATGCTCGTGGGGGCCGTTCGACCCGTCCTGCGGGCCTGGGTGGAGAGGTCACATGGCGTACCGACGTACCACCTCACACAACTCCTCACAGGTCACGGTGTGTTCGCCAGATACCTGTGCAGGATTGTTGGGGTGGAGCCGGACGTCGTGTGTCGTCACTGCCCGGCCGGTGTCGTCGACACAGCGGCCCACACCCTTGCCGAGTGCACGGCATGGGACGGGCCGCGTTCTGCCCTCACGGGCATCGTTGGTGTGAATTTGTCGCTGCCAGCCGTGGTACAAGCCATGGCCGGCAGCCAGCAGTGTTGGGCCGCCGTCGCCTCGTTCGCCAGCCAGGTGATGGCGGCCAAGAGAGAGGAACTGCGGGTAAGGGAGCGGGCGGGTCACACGCTTCCTCCCCGCCGTCCGGTCCGAGGGCGCCGCCTAGCGGCTTTCATGCGCGCCCCCGACTAGTGTTTTTTGACCGTGGGCGGAAGGTCGGGGGACCTCCGCCCACCGATGGTCACCCGTGGCGACGGGCACCCTCCTCGTGTTCCGGACGGTGCCCACTTACGCACGCCCGCACCGGCCGTTCTCTACCCTCTCTGCTTTCAGAGAGGTGCTCGAGAACGGTGGAGGTGCGGGCTAGATTCTTCAGCTCCTTAGGGAGCTCCGGGGGGATCACTTAATTGGCCCCTCCGAGGCGAGCCCCGACTTCACGGGGCGCCCCTTGCCGGCTCGCAGTGATTTAACCTCTGGCCTACCCTGCGAGCCGGTTTAAGGTGAGACGGAACACCGCGGTGGTTTAGTGGGTATTACGGTCCGATCCCAGACCGTCGAGTCCCACACACCGCCCTGCTGCCCCCGCAGCGGGGTGACGGTGCCTAAATGCATTCCCCGCGTCAACAAAAAAAAAAAAAAAACCCGCGGTGTTCCTGCGACCATCGGTCTAGGAGATACGGCCAGTCAAACTTTATTTTTGACAGCTCGACGGCCATTTTGGATTTTTTATAACTCTTATATCTCCCTAACCGAGGGTCGCAGAAAGGTAGGATTTCTTTTGTTCTCGCGCTCGCGCCGCTGCGACATCGTCCCCAAGCGTCGGCCGTTCTGTCGGCCCCGCCGCTGTTGTTGACGCTTCGTTGGAAGAGATGGTGGCCCCTGCAGTCACTCCCTCAACTTCTTCTCCCCGTGTTGCCGCCCCGCATCGTCGTCGTGTTGTCTCCGTCCCGGAGGAGACGGAGGCTCCTCCGGCTGTTCTGCTGGCTTCTTTAGCATCGGGGAAGAAGACAAGAAAGAAGAAGAGTGCTGCGGCGCGCGAGGCTGAGGCGGCACGCCGAGATGCAGTGTCCACTCTGCCCATACCGTCCTCTTCCTCCACACCCTTGCCGAGTGCACGGCATGGGACGGGCCGCGTTCTGCCCTCACGGGCATCGTTGGTGTGAATTTGTCGCTGCCAGCCGTGGTACAAGCCATGGCCGGCAGCCAGCAGTGTTGGGCCGCCGTCGCCTCGTTCGCCAGCCAGGTGATGGCGGCCAAGAGAGAGGAACTGCGGGTAAGGGAGCGGGCGGGTCACACGCTTCCTCCCCGCCGTCCGGTCCGAGGGCGCCGCCTAGCGGCTTTCATGCGCGCCCCCGACTAGTGTTTTTTGACCGTGGGCGGAAGGTCGGGGGACCTCCGCCCACCGATGGTCACCCGTGGCGACGGGCACCCTCCTCGTGTTCCGGACGGTGCCCACTTACGCACGCCCGCACCGGCCGTTCTCTACCCTCTCTGCTTTCAGAGAGGTGCTCGAGAACGGTGGAGGTGCGGGCTAGATTCTTCAGCTCCTTAGGGAGCTCCGGGGGGATCACTTAATTGGCCCCTCCGAGGCGAGCCCCGACTTCACGGGGCGCCCCTTGCCGGCTCGCAGTGATTTAACCTCTGGCCTACCCTGCGAGCCGGTTTAAGGTGAGACGGAACACCGCGGTGGTTTAGTGGGTATTACGGTCCGATCCCAGACCGTCGAGTCCCACACACCGCCCTGCTGCCCCCGCAGCGGGGTGACGGTGCCTAAATGCATTCCCCGCGTCAACAAAAAAAAAAAAAAAACCCGCGGTGTTCCTGCGACCATCGGTCTAGGAGATACGGCCAGTCAAACTTTATTTTTGACAGCTCGGCGGCCATTTTGGATTTTTTATAACTCTTATATCTCCCTAACCGAGGGTCGCAGAAAGGTAGGATTTCTTTTGTTCTCGCGCTCGCGCCGCTGCGACATCGTCCCCAAGCGTCGGCCGTTCTGTCGGCCCCGCCGCTGTTGTTGACGCTTCGTTGGAAGAGATGGTGGCCCCTGCAGTCACTCCCTCAACTTCTTCTCCCCGTGTTGCCGCCCCGCATCGTCGTCGTGTTGTCTCCGTCCCGGAGGAGACGGAGGCTCCTCCGGCTGTTCTGCTGGCTTCTTTAGCATCGGGGAAGAAGACAAGAAAGAAGAAGAGTGCTGCGGCGCGCGAGGCTGAGGCGGCACGCCGAGATGCAGTGTCCACTCTGCCCATACCGTCCTCTTCCTCCACCTCCGAGGCGTGGAATGTGGTGGCAGCACGCCCGAAAAAGGTAACGGCAGCCAAACCGCCGGCAACCGTGGGCAAGGCGCCCACAAGAACGCCGTCATCGGAGCCGGCCAGAAAGAAGCGCACCCCAAAACTGCGCGCCCCCCGCACTGCTGCAGTGGTCATCACGCTGCAGCCGGATGCGACAGAGCGGGGAGTAACGTACGCCTCCAAACTGGCCGAAGCGGAGGAAAAGGTCGATATAAAGGCCATTGGCATCGCCAGGGGCCTGCGCTTCCGCACGGCAGCCACTGGAGGCAGAATTCTGGAGGTGGCAGGCGCCGAGAGGCTGCAGCAGGCGGACGCGCTAGCGTCCAGACTCCAGGAGGTCCTCGGCGACGACGTCCGCGTCACGCGCCCGGAGAAATGCGTGGAGTTGCGCATCTCTGGCCTCGGTGACGCGGCTACCAAAGAGCGAGTTGCCCAGATGGTAGCAAACGTGGGCGGTTGCGCCCCGTCCGGTGTCGTCGTGAGCGAAATAGTCCGTCAAGCGGGCCGAGAGGGCACGGCGTGGGTGAAGTGCCCGATTGCGGCGGCCAAAATTGTGACTGATGGCCGCTCCTTAAACATCGGCTGGACCCGCGTCCGTGCGGTCCTCCTGGAGGCTAGGCCGCAGCGGTGTTTCCGCTGTTTGGAGGAGGGGCACGTTGGGGTCCGATGCGCTGCGGGGATAGACCGCAGCGCGCTTTGTTTTAGATGTGGGCAACCCGGCCACAAAGCGGCCGGCTGCGAGGCAGAGCCGCATTGCCCGATTTGCGCGGGGGCAGGATCTGCAGCTGAGCACCGCCTGGGCGCCAAGGCCTGTATCAAGGCGTCAGCAAAAAGGAGGACCCGTCGGGGTGGTGTGGGTAGGAGGACGGCGCCGGCTGCGGTGCTGCCACCCACCCCCCAGGATGAAGGCATGGACACCGCACAGAATTGATGGCTCCCATATCGATCCTGCAGGCCAACGCCAACCACTGTGCAGCGGCCCAAGATTTGCTGATCCAGACCGTAGCACAGTGGCAGGCCACTGTGGCTGTAGTCGCCGAACCGTACGAGGTTCGCGCCCGGGACGACTGGGCTGGCAGTCGCGACGGTTTGGTGGCTATCGTCTCCTCGCGGGGCGCCTTCGATAGAATTTCGTCAGGACGTGGTTGCGTCCTCGCTCTGCTGGGAGACGCTGCAGTGATAGGGGTGTATTTCTCGCCCAATAGAAGCATCGCAGAATTCGAGCAATGGCTCGTAGAGGTCTCGGATCTGGTGGTGGAAGCGCACCCAACCCCGGTTGTTGTTGCCGGAGACTTCAATGCACATTCACAGGCTTGGGGATCTCCGGCGACCGATTGCCGGGGGGAGATGATCGAGGAATGGGCGGTGTCCAACGGCCTGGTGCCCGGGCGTACTGCACCGTCTCTTACGAGGCGGCGTGCATGATAGCCGGGTCCCTTCCATGGGATCTCGAGGCTGGAGTCCTTCAAGCCGTGTATGCGGAGTGCGCCCTGGTGCGACTGAGTGGTGGTCGCCCGCTTCCGGAGGAGATCGACCGCTGGAGACAGTCGGCTCGCGACGATCTCTTCCGGGAGTGGGCCTTGCGATTAGACTCGCCTTCCGCGAGCGCGATGCTCGTGGGGGCCGTTCGGCCGGTCAACCACTGTGCCGCGGCCCAGGATCTCTTGATGCAGACCGTGGCACAGTGGCAGGCGACCGTGGCCGTAGTCTCCGAACCGTACGTTGTTCGGTCCCGGGATGACTGGGCCGGAGATCGCGACGGTTTGGTGGCTATCGTCTCCCAGCGGGGTGCGCTCGGCTTCGCCCCATTTGACAGAGTGTCGAGTGGGCGGGGCTGTGTGCTGGCACTGCTGGGAGACGTTGCAGTGATCGGGGTGTACTTCTCGCCCAACCGGGGCCTCGCCGAATTTGAACAGTTTCTCGTCGAGGTCGGAGCTCTGGTGGCAGAAGTGCACCCCACCCCGGTTGTCGTCGCCGGAGACTTCAACGCCCACTCTCGGGCATGGGGCTCCCCGGAGACCGACGATCGGGGTGAGATGGTGGAAGAATGGGCGGTGTCCCACGGCTTGGCGCTGCTCAACCAGGGGGCTGTAAATACGTTTGTGCGGGGCGAAGTGGGGTCTATCATAGACCTCTCGTTTGCGAGCCCCGCACTAGCTGACCGCATTCGCGGCTGGAGGGTGGTCGAGGGGGTGGAGACGATGTCGGACCACCTCTACATACGGTTCGACATCGCCGCCCCCAATTCGAGGACCCCAGCGGTCAGCAGTCGCCCCCTGGCTGGGGAAGGTCCGCGGTGGCGTCTCAAGACGCTCGACCGGGAGCTGGCGAAGGAGGCGGCCATCGTCGAGCGATGGGCCGCGATCGATGGGGGTCCGTACGTGGACGCGAGGGCGGAGCGACTGGAGAGTGCGCTCACTCGCGTCTGCGATGCGGCGATGAGTAGGGTGGGGCCTGTCCCGCCGCGGAGGCGGGTGTACTGGTGGAACGACCACTTAGCGGGGCTGCGTACAGCTTGTGACGCAGCCCAGCGAAGGTGCACCCGCAGCCGCGGACGTAGAGTACGGGTCCCCGCCCAAGAAGAGGTCCTGCTCGCCGCATACCGGGCCACCCGGGCGGTCTTTCGCTCGGCGATGAGAGCCGCCAAGGAGGCGGCTTGGAAGGAGTGGCTCGACACACTCAACGAAGATCCGTGGGGGCGCCCGTACAAAGTCGTAAACGACAAACTTCGGCCGTGGGCGCCCCCGCTCACTAGGTCTCTCGAGCCCTCCTTCGTGAGCGACGTCGTCAGCTCCCTCTTCCCTGCGCGGGAAGAGTGGGTCCCACCGCGGATGGCGCCAAGCCAGACGCCGGCGGATATCGGGGCGATTCCGCCCGTGTCCGATGCCGAATTGGGGGTCGCGATTCTGAAACTCAAATTGAGGAACCGCGCCCCTGGCCCGGACGGCATCCCTGGGCGGGTCGTCGCCCTGGTGATGCCCGCGTTCGAGGAGGAGACGCTGTCCCTGCTGTCGGAATGTCTGTCGTCGGGAAGAGTCCCGCGACGATGGAAGACCGGGCGGCTCGTGCTGCTGAAGAAGCACGGGCGCCCGGCCGAGTCGCCGTCGGCCTACCGCCCCATCGTCCTGCTCGGCGAGATGAGCAAGCTGCTCGAGCGAGTGCTCGCGGCACGTCTCGTCGAGCACCTGGAGGGGGCGGGGCCCAACCTTAGTGACGGCCAGTACGGGTTCCGTCGCGGGAGATCGACCCTGGACGCGATATCCCGGCTCAGGGACAGCGTGGAAGAGGCGGTCGGCCAGGGGGAGGTGTTGTTGGCGGTGTCGTTGGACATTGCGAACGCCTTCAACACCATCCCCTGGGGGACCATTGCGGAGGCGCTGGGGTACCACAACGTCCCGTGGTACCTCAGGCGCGTACTCGCGGACTACTTCGTTGACCGGGCCGTCTCGTATCCGACCCGGTCGGGAGTGGTCTGCCGAGACATGACGTGCGGTGTTCCACAGGGGTCGGTCCTCGGGCCGCTCCTGTGGAACATCGGGTATGATTGGGTCCTGCGCGGTGCCACTCTTCGGGGCGTCGGCGTCTTCTGCTACGCCGACGATACCCTGGTCACCGCGCGGGGCCCGTCCTACAGGGACGCAAAAGTGTTGGCCACGGCTGGTGTGGCCCACGTTGTCGGTCGCATCAGGGCGCTTGGACTCCAGGTGGCCCTCGAAAAATCCGAGGCCATTTTCTTTCACGGGCCTCGGTCGGGGGCCCCTCCTCGGGACTCCCAGATTGTGGTGGGTGGCACCCCCATCGCTGTCGGGCGGACCTTAAAGTATCTCGGTCTGGTTCTCGACAGCAGATGGGGTTTCGTCGAGCACTTCCGGCGTCTGGCACCAAAACTGGTGTCATACGCCGGGAGGCTCGCCAGGCTGCTCCCCAATCAAAGGTGTGGTTGGAGAGGTGCTGTTGTCGGATTCTGACAGCAGCGTCGTTTCACTCGTGGAGGTATTGCCTCGCCCATCCCCCAGCCCGCTGTCTCGCCTGTGGCAGCGCGCTCACAAGCGCCGCAACTCAGGCTCGGAGGGGGACAGCGAGGAGTCGGTTGGCTCCAGCAACACCCGGGGCCAACCCGGTAAACGAGGTCGCGGTCGCCCCCCTACAACGGGGCACTACGTGGGCCTCGCAAAGGCGAAGGCCGACTATGTCGCTGCCAAAGAGCGGGAGATAGAGCTCCAGGCGGAACGAGAACTCGCCGAAGAGCTCCGAAGGCGGGAGGAGAGGCGACTCTCCTTCCTCCGCCAGCCTCCCGTTCAGGACGGAGAAAGCGAGGCGCGTATGCCGGCACCTGTGGGTGACCTCAGGGCCGAGCAATTGGAGAAGGCAGTTGAGGAGGCGGTGGAGTCCATACGCTCCATCGCCCACAAGAGCTCCAAGTTGAAGGGGCAGTCGGTCCAGGGCCTTAGGAGCGCTGCAGGCTCCATAATGGAACACGTGCGGGAGTTGCGTGGCCGGACCGACAGCGAAGAAAACGTCCGCTTGCAGCGTGAGGTGGCTGCACTGCGGGCTGAATTGGAGGCGGTGAAGAAGCAGGTGAACGCCCCGCCTTCGATGTCGCGCGAGGAGATCATGTTTATGATCAACGCGCGCTTCGACAGCGTTTCAGACCGCCTGCTTCCGGAGCCGCGGTTGCGCCCACCCCTTCAAGCGGACGCCCGTAACGCCGCTCGCGCCGCTGCGACGTCGCTTCCGGACGTTGGCCGTTCTGTCGGCCCCGCTGTTTGGGCGGGAAGCCGCGACGAGTTGGTGGCTATCGTCTCCCAGCAGGGCGCGTTTAGCAGAGTATCAAAAGGACGCGGCTGCGTCCTCGCGCTGCTGGGAGACGTTGCAGTGATCGGGGTGTACTTCTCGCCAAACAGAAGCCTCGCCGAATTTGAGCAGTGGCTCGCAGAGGTCGGGGCTCTGGTGGCGGGAGCGCACCCCACCCCGTTGGTGGTTGCCGGAGACTTCAACGCACACTCACAGGTGTGGGGATCTCCGGCGACCGATGGACGGGGTGAGTTGGTGGAGGAATGGGCGGCGTCCCACGGCTTGGTGCTCCTCAACCGGGGTTCGATCCACACGTTTGTGCGGTCAACGGGCAGGTCAATTGTCGACCTGTCCTTCGCCAGTACTGGCCTGGCGAACCGCACACGTGGTTGGAGGGTGGTCAGGGGGGAGGAGACGATGTCGGATCATCGTTATATACGGTTCGACATCGTCGACTACGGCCTGGGGACCCCGGCGGTCGGGGACCGCCTGGTAGAGGAAGGTCCGCGGTGGCGTCTGCGGACGCTTGACGTGAGGGCAGAGCTGCTTTCCGGTGCTCTGACTCGCGTCTGCGATGCGGCGATGCGGAGGGCGGGGCCTGTCCGGCCGCGAAGGCGAGTGTACTGGTGGAACGAGGAGTTGGCGGGGCTGCGTGCTTCATGCCACGCAGCCCAGCGCAGGTGCACTCGCAGCCGCGGTCGTAGCGTCAGGGATCCCGTCCAAGAAGAGGAGTTGCACGCCGCATACCGGGCGGCCCGAGCTGCCTTCAGCTCGGCCATCAGGGCCGCCAAGAAGGCGGCCTGGGAGGAGTGGCTCGAGAGCCTCAATGAAGATCCGTGGGGGCGCCCGTACAAGGTCGTGAGCGAAAAACTCCGGCCCTGGGCGCCTCCGCTCACCAGGTCTCTCGAGCCAGTTTTCGTCGACAACGTCGTCAGTTCCCTCTTCCCTGAGCGGGAGGAGTGGGTCCCGCCGCGGATGGCACCAAGCCAGACGCCGGCAGACGCAGAGGCAATCATTCCGCCCGTGTCCGAAGTCGAACTCGGGGTGGCGGTCCTCAAACTCAAGTCGAGGAACCGCGCCCCCGGTCCGGATGGCATCCCTGGGCGGGTCATCGTCCTCGTCATGCCGGCGTTCGAGGAGGAGACGCTGTCCCTATTGTCGGAGTGTTTGGCGTCGGGGAGGGTCCCGCAACGATGGAAAACTGGGCGGCTCGTGCTGTTGAAGAAGCACGGGCGCCCGGCCGAGTCGCCGTCGGCCTACCGCCCCATAGTCTTGCTCGACGAGATGAGCAAGCTGTTTGAGCGGGTGCTCGCGGCGCGTCTCGTCGGGCACCTGGATGGGGCGGGGCCGAATCTCAGTGACGGCCAATACGGTTTCCGTCGTGGGAGGTCGACCACGACATCAAATAAATTAAAACAAAAAAACGATGATGTTGGTAGTGGGGAGGAGAGGCCCGGTACTCCGGTTCCGGGTCGGAAAGTGTTGAGAGTGGCGGTGTCACGGTGTGACACGGCAGTGTTGTCCCGAGACCTACTGCTGTCAGATTCTGACAGCAGTGTGGTCTCAATGATTGAGGTGACCTCGGGTCCCCCTTCGCCCCTGTGTTCCCGGCTGTTTCGGAGGCCCCGGTACTCGGACTCGGAGGGGGACAGCGAGGAGTCGGCTGGCTCATCACCGAGGAGGCATATGAAGCGCCACCTCAACCCGCCAGGAGAGGATGAGGCTGGCGACGTGTTGGCCAAACAGCGGCCCAGGCCAGGACGCCCCCCGACGACGGGGCAATATGTCGGCCTTGCTGCGGCGAAAGCCGAATTAAACAGGGCCAAAGAGCGGGAGCTAGAGCTACAGGCGGAGCAGGAGCTCGCCGAAGATCTCCGAAGGCGGGAGGAGAGGCGACTCTCCTTCCTCCGCCAGTCTCCCGCATCGGAAAAGGAGGCATCGACGTCGCCGCAAGCTGCTGGGGAACTCCGAGCCGAGCAGCTGGGTCGCGCAATTGGAGAGGCGGTGGAGTCTATACGCTCCATCGCCCATAAGAGCTCCAAGCTGAAGGGGCAGTCTGTCCAGGGCCTCAGGAGCGCTGCAGGCTCCATAATGGAGCACGTGCGGGAGCTGTTGTCCCGCACGGAGTCTGACGAGGTGGTTCGCCTGCAGCGCGAGATTGCGGCCCTCAAGGCCGAAATGCAGGTAATAAAGCAGCAGGCGAGTGAAGCGCCGTCGATGTCGCGCGAGGAGATCATGTTCATGATCAACGCGCGCTTCGACGGCGTTTCTGACCGTCTGCTTCCGGAGCCGCGGCTGCGCCCACCCCTTCAGGCGGACGCCCGCAACGCCGCACGCTCCGCAGCTGCCACCGTCACTGCTGGCCCTTCAGCAGCAGCCGTAGGAAACGTCGGAGCCTCTATGCCCACCCGCTCCGCTGGAGCCAAAGGCCGCTCGGCCAAAGTCGCGCCTGCGGTTGGCGCCTCCTCCGCCACTGCGGCTTATTCCGTTCCCGACCCTTCGTTGGAGGAGGCGGAGGTTTCCGCACCAGCGGCTTCTTCTCCCCCTGTGAGTAAGGGGACTAAAAAGAAGCCGAAACGGCAAAAGAGGAGCGCTGCGGCGCGAGAGGCGGAGGCGGCGCGTCAGGCGCCCCCCCCGCAGGAATCCACTTCTCGGCCTTTGCCCGAAGCGTGAATGTGGAGGAGAGCATGGACGTCGCCACAAATTAAATGGCTCCCAACTCGTTCCTGCAGGCCAACGTCGGGCACTGTGCGGCGGCCCAAGATATTTTGATGCAAGCCGTCGCGGAGTGTCAAGCGAATGTGGCCGTAGTCGCCGAACCATACGCGGTTCTCGGCCGGGATAACTGGGCGGGAAGCCGCGACGAGTTGGTGGCTATCGTCTCCCAGCAGGGCGCGTTTAGCAGAGTATCAAAAGGACGCGGCTGCGTCCTCGCGCTGCTGGGAGACGTTGCAGTGATCGGGGTGTACTTCTCGCCAAACAGAAGCCTCGCCGAATTTGAGCAGTGGCTCGCAGAGGTCGGGGCTCTGGTGGCGGGAGCGCACCCCACCCCGGTTGTCGTCGCCGGGGACTTCAATGCCCACTCTCGGGCATGGGGCTCACCGGCGACAGATGATCGGGGTGAGATGGTGGAAGAATGGGCGGTGTCCCACGGCTTGGTGCTGCTCAACCAGGGGGCTGTAAACACGTTTGTGCGGGGCGAAGTGGGGTCTATCATAGACCTCTCGTTTGCGAGCCCCGCACTAGCTGACCGCATTTGCGGCTGGAGGGTGGTCGAGGGGGTGGAGACGATGTCGGACCACCTCTACATACGGTTCGACATCGCCGCCCCCAATTCGAGGACCCCAGCGGTCAGCAGTCGCCCCCTGGCTGGGGAAGGTCCGCGGTGGCGTCTCAAGACGCTCGACCGGGAGCTGGCGAAAGAGGCGGCCATCGTCGAGCGATGGGCCGCGGTCGATGGGGGTCTGGACGTGGACGCGAGGGCAGAGCGACTGGAGAGTGCGCTCACTCGCGTCTGCGATGCGGCGATGAGTAGGGTGGGGCCTGTCCCGCCGCGGAGGCGGGTGTACTGGTGGAACGACCACCTAGCGGGGCTGCGTACAGCTTGTGACGCAGCCCAGCGAAGGTGCACCCGCAGCCGCGGACGTAGAGTACGGGTCCCCGCCCAAGAAGAGGTCCTGCTCGCCGCATACCGGGCCGCCCGGGCGGTCTTTCGCTCGGCGATGAGAGCCGCCAAGGAGGCTGCTTGGAAGGAGTGGCTCGACACACTCAACGAAGATCCGTGGGGGCGCCCGTACAAAGTCGTAAACGACAAACTTCGGCCGTGGGCGCCCCCGCTCACTAGGTCTCTCGAGCCCTCCTTCGTGAGCGACGTCGTCAGCTCCCTCTTCCCTGCGCGGGAAGAGTGGGTCCCACCGCGGATGGCGCCAAGCCAGACGCCGGCGGATATCGGGGCGATTCCGCCCGTGTCCGATGCCGAATTGGGGGTCGCGGTTCTGAAACTCAAATTGAGGAACCGCGCCCCTGGCCCGGACGGCATCCCTGGGCGGGTCGTCGCCCTGGTGATGCCCGCGTTCGAGGAGGAGACGCTGTCCCTGCTGTCGGAATGTCTGTCGTCGGGAAGAGTCCCGCGACGATGGAAGACCGGGCGGCTCGTGCTGCTGAAGAAGCACGGGCGCCCGGCCGAGTCGCCGTCGGCCTACCGCCCCATCGTCCTGCTCGGCGAGATGAGCAAGCTGCTCGAGCGAGTGCTCGCGGCACGTCTCGTCGAGCACCTGGAGGGGGCGGGGCCCAACCTTAGTGACAGCCAGTACGGGTTCCGTCGCGGGAGATCGACCCTGGATGCGATATCCCGGCTCAGGGACAGCGTGGAAGAGGCGGTCGGCCAGGGGGAGGTGTTGTTGGCAGTGTCGCTGGACATCGCGAACTTCAACACCATCCCCTGGGGGACCATTGCGGAGGCGCTGGGGTACCACAACGTCCCGTGGTACCTCAGGCGCGTACTCGCGGACTACTTCGTTGACCGGGCCGTGTCGTATCCGACCCGGTCGGGAGTGGTCCGCCGAGACATGACATGCGGTGTTCCACAGGGGTCAGTCCTCGGGCCGCTCCTGTGGAACATCGGGTATGATTGGGTCCTGCGCGGTGCCACTCTTCGGGGCGTTGGCGTCTTTTGCTACGCCGACGATACCCTGGTCACCGCGCGGGGCCCGTCCTACAGGGACGCTAAAGTGTTGGCCACGGCTGGTGTGGCTCACATTGTCGGTCGCATCAGGGCGCTTGGACTCCAGGTGGCCCTCGAAAAATCCGAGGCCGTTTTCTTTCATGGGCCTCGGTCGGCCCCTCCTCGGGACTCCCAGATTGTGGTGGGTGGCACCCCCATCGCTGTCGGGCGGACCTTAAAGTATCTCGGTCTGGTTCTCGACAGCAGATGGGGTTTCGTCGAGCACTTCCGGCGTCTGGCACCAAAACTGGTGTCATACGCCGGGAGGCTCGCCAGGCTACTTCCCAATCGGGGGGGGCCTGGTAGTTCGTGTCGCCGTCTGTACGACGGTGTGGTACGCTCGAAAGCGCTCTACGGAGCGCCCATCTGGGCGGGCACCCTCTGCGCCGAAAGTCTAGCGCTGCTGCGACGTCCGCAGCGCGCGATCGCGCAGAGAGGTGCACGGGCGTACTGCACCGTCTCTTACGAGGCGGCGTGCCTGATAGCCGGGTCCCTTCCATGGGATCTCGAGGCTGGAGTCCTCCAAGCCGTTTACGAGGAGTGCGCCCTGGTGCGACTGAGTGGTGGTCGCCCACTTCCGGAGGAGATCGACCGCTGGAGACAGGCGGCTCGCGACGATCTCTTCCGGGAGTGGGCCTTGCGATTGGAGTCGCCTTCCGCGAGCGCGATGCTCGTGGGGGCCGTTCGACCCGCCCTGCGGGCCTGGGTGGAGAGGTCACATGGCGTACCGACGTACCACCTCACACAACTCCTCACAGGTCACGGTGTTTTCGCCATATACCTGTGCAGGATTGTTGGGGTGGAGCCGGACGTCGTGTGTCGTCACTGCCCGGCCGGTGTCGTTGACACAGCGGCCCACACCCTTGCCGAGTGCGCGGCATGGGACGGGCCGCGTATGGCCCTCACGGGCATCGTTGGTGTGAATTTGTCGCTGCCGGCCGCGGTGTTAGCCATGGCCGGCAGCCAACAGTGTTGGGCTGCCGTCGCCACGTTTGCTAGCGTGGTGATGGCGGCCAAGAGAGAGGAATTGCGGGTGAGGGAGCGGGCGGGTCGCACGCTTCCTCCCCGCCGTCCGGTCCGAGGGCGCCGCCTAGCGGCTTTTATGCGCGCCCCCGACTAGTGTTTTTTGACCGTGGGCGGAAGGTCGGGGGACCTCCGCCCACCGATGGTCACCCGTGGCGACGGGCACCCTCCTCGTGTTCCGGACGGTGCCCACTTACGCACGCCCGCACCGGCCGTTCTCTACCCTCTCTGCTTTCAGAGAGGTGCTCGAGAACGGTGGAGGTGCGGGCTAGATTCTTCAGCTCCTTAGGGAGCTCCGGGGGGTCACTTAATTGGCTCCTCCGAGGCGAGCCCCGACTTCACGGGGCGCCCCTTGCCGGCTCGCAGTGATTTAACCTCTGGCCTACCCTGCGAGCCGGTTTAAGGTGAGACGGAACACCGCGGTGGTTTAGTGGGAATTACGGTCCGATCCCAGACCGTCGAGTCCCACACACCGCCCTGCTGCCCCCGCAGCGGGGTGACGGTGCCTAAATGCATTCCCCGCGTCAACAAAAAAAAAAAAAAAAAAACCTAACCTAACCTAACCTAACCTAACCTAACCTAACCTAAGTCTCTTGCTCGACAGCCGGTGGGGGTTCATCGAGCATTTCCGGCAGCTGTCACCAAAGCTGGTGACGTTTGCCGGGATGCTCAGTAGGCTGCTCCCCAATAAAGGGGGACCGGGAAGTGCTTGCCGCCGCCTCTACGAGGGTGTGGTGCGCTCCAAGGCGCTCTATGGAGCGCCTATTTGGGCGGATGCCCTCGGCGCCGCGAACGTGGTTCAGCTGCGACGACCGCAGCGGATCGCGGCGCAGAGGGCTGCACGGGCGTACCGCACCGTGTCTTTTGAGGCGGCGTGCCTGTTGGCACGAAGTCCCCCGTGGGATCTCGAAGCAGGGGTCCTCAAGAGGGTCTACGAGGAGGGCACCCTGGTGCGACAAGTAGGAGGTCGCCCATTGCCGGAGCAGGTCGATCGCTGGAGACAGGAGGCTCGCGACGATCTGTTCCGACAATGGGCCTTGAGATGTGCGGCTCCGACCGCGAGCCGTGTGCTCGTGGGGGCCATCGGTCCCGTGCTCCGCCAGTGGGTGGAGCATGCGCAGGGGGCTCCGACCTACTTCCTCACCCAACTTCTCACGGGTCATGGCTGTTTTGCCAAATTCCTGTGGGAAGTGGTGGGGATCCTGTCGGAGCCCGTTTGTCATCACTGCGCAGGCGGTGCCGTAGATACGGCGGAGCATACGCTCGCTGTATGCGCCGCCTGGGACACACAGAGGTTGGCCCTCACGGGCATCATCGGCAGTGTAGGTTCGCTGCCGGCCGTCATTCTGTCTATGGCCGGCAGCGAAGAATGTTGGGCCGCCGTCGCCTCCTTCGCTCGGGAGGTGATGGCGGCAAAGAGAGAGGCCCTGCGGGAACGGGAGCGTGCAGGCCGCACGCTTCCGCCCCGCCGGGCACCAGTCAGGGGGCGACGGCGTATTGCATACGCCCAAGCCCCCGACTGATAGGGCCGTGGGCGGTGGGTCGGGGGGCCCACCGCTCACGCGAAAGGCCCTGAGGAGTCCGACGCCCCTTATGTGTTTCGGGGGCGTCGCTTCTATGTTGATTGGGGGGGGGTTAGGCCCCCCGTGTTGAGCTCGAAAGAGCGCCCCTTTGCCGGGCCGCCGTTGCTTAACAGTTTCTGTCTATCCGGCGGCCCGGCTAAGGCGAAGGAGAAACACCGTGGATAGGTTTTAGTGGGTAGTCCGGCCCGTTTTCCATCCTAGGGCCGGGAGTCCCACACGAAGCCGTCTCGCTCCCCCCCGCAGCGAGACGGTGAAGTGCGTAAATGCATCACCGACCACGTAAAAAAAAAAAAAAAAAAAAAAAAAAAAAAAAAAAAAAAAAAAAAAAAAAAAAAACCTAACCACCGCCACTTTGAAAATTTTCACAAGTGTTTTTCGTTTGTTTTGTTAACTTTTTGACCGATTTCTGACTCCATTTTACGTGGAAGTACATACTAGACAGTCGGCACACGTCCCGACACGTCCCTAGGGAACTATTATTAGCTTTTATTTAATATTCTCGTTTGCTGCGAAATTTGACCAACCAAAAACATCTTTTTGGGTGTTTTTACTGACGGGTCGTCTCCCGGATATCCCGAAGGAACGTACATTATTATTACAGCTTTTGAATTAAAACTTTTTCGACTTTGTGCACATTTTGTTAAATTTTGGTAATTTGTTAAGTGCTGACATTAGTTTTGGCATAGTTTCTGTATTTATTCCCGGTTTTGGAGTGTTTTAATTTGAGGAAGGGGTCCCTGCACCCGGAGGAAGCTCTGGACTGCACGTACACCATCTGAAACACACAAAAATAATTAAAACATTCTAAACAAGGAAATTTATTAAATTTTTAGGCGTCTTATTGAATAACTTTCACATACTTTCTCCAAATTTTTGCGTGTTCCTGTATCGTTTTGGGGAGAGCGAGCCGCGTCTAGAGAGCCCTCTAACGCCTATCTGCGACCTACCACGACGGTACGGTAATACTTTGAAACTTTGAACTTTAACCACCTACATTTGCACCCCTATTTTCCACCCCCGACCCCTGACGGGCTCCGGAATAACATATTTGGCATCGCACGAGCGAGAGGATTCCATAGACACCTCTCCCGATTAGATCGTACGAGTTAAATTTTTAAATTTTTGACCGCCCACCCACCCAGTTGCTCCTTGGTATATCGACTTAGTTCGAGCAACTGAAAGGTCGCAGGACCCTTAATAGGCCAAAATACATCATTTTATTAATTTCTTATCCATTTTACTATTAAATTGATTTCAAATCTGTTAGGTTAGGTTAGGTAGGATCGTCTACGTTTTAGCTTTATTGAGCTATTTATTGGTGTTTGTTTTGTTTTGTTTTATTTGACTTTCTGCCCCTATTGGCATAGTTTTAAGAGACGTTTAAATTAATATTTAGTATAATAATATTGACTAGTATTGACTGTGATATTATTCTATTTGTTTTGACTAGTTTACGCCCTATTGGCTTTAGATTAAGTGACTTATATTTAAAAAAATCTATTGTTTACACTGTGTTTGTCTGTTTTGTTCCCTATTGGGTTTTAACTTTATTAATAATTATTTAATATAATTTTGATTAGATTTTTTCTTATATTGAATTGAGTTAGGTTGGGTTACACACCAGACTTTTTACACCTGGTGTCTCAACGAGCCCCATCACATCATGAACCCGTCTAGAACGCCACCACCGGAAATGCAGGGGAAAGCGCCTCGTGTCTCGCCATCAAAAACAAAGACACTTTCAACAGTGGCGAATATAAGGAAGAGTCTGGAGGCGGCTAGCGGTGCGTCTGCCCTGCCGAAAGCCGCACTCAGACTGGAGTATACCCCCCCACCCATTATCAAAAAGTCGGCCCTGCCGAGGACGCCCGTAAGGGTCAAGGCCCTTAAAGCCAAAACCATCGTCACCACGGCCGCCGCCGCTGCAAAGGCTACCACCGCAGCCGGCACTACCACCGCCGCCTCGAACGCTGTCGAGAGCGCCATGACCTCCACCTCTGCCACTGCTACCACAGCAGCAGTCACCACCGGTACCACCACCACCGGCGCCACCATCATCGGTACCGTCACCACCAGCACCGCCCCTGCCGGCACCGCCACCGCTGCCGCCACCACCGATGCCACAGCCAACGCCACTTCACCATCCCAACAGGAACCCTTCAATGGGGACATACTGGTTGTACCATATTCGCCAACCCCACAAAACCGGGCGGCCAGGGCGAAGGCAATGGTAATCCACGGGAAAAGCAGCGTGGCACACACTCGGAACATGCGGGGTGACTGCAAGAGGGGTGTACTGAAGGCATTGCAGGGCCTCTATGATATTTTTAAAGAGGTGGAATCTGAAGGCCAAACTTCGGAAACTGGGATGGGGGGAAGCCAGATGGAACAAGGCCAAGAAAAGGAAGGGAAAGACACAGGAAAGTTGGTGAAACAACTTAAAAACATGGAGGAGAGACTACGTGTAAAAATGGAAAGGAATGCTAGTTATTTAAGGGAGAATGTGAGAAGAATGCAAGAAATGACGGACAAGATTGAGCGTATGAATGAAATGGAAGGAGAGAGAGAGAGAAGGATGCATGCTAACTATGGGGGCGTAGCAACGGAGGTGGGTGTAGGAGTAGAGGGGCCTCCAGGCGACTGTGGCCTGTTAGTTAGGTTAGAGCAACATACGCGAGCCCTGGCGACTCACGAGTGTCAGATGATTAGAGTGATTGAAGAAATGAAAGGTATGACGAATGAGGTCGCCGGAGGGCAACAGAACGGAGAATTGTTAAAGGAGATCAGGGCCATTGGCCACACGACCAAGGAGGTGGAGCGACGGGTCGCCGCGGGGGAGAGGTCGATGCCCTCCTACGCGGCGGTCCTCGCAAAGCCGAAACCGACATTCTCCGTTCTGGTGTCGTCCGGCGACGAAAAAGATAGTAGCGAAAGAGTGATTGAGGACGTAAGGAAGGCCCTGGATGCGAGGGAGACGGGCATCCAGGTTGAAAGGGTAAGAAAGGTGAGGGACAAGAGGGTAGTTCTGAGTTGTACCTCACGGGACGACCTCGAGAGGGCCCAGGCTAGGCTGAGTGCCAACAAGAAACTTCTTGTTGAGGACGCACCAGCCAAGCATCCCCTCGTGGTCCTCCGGTTCCTGATGAGGTACAACTCAGATGACGATATATTGGCTGCCTTAAGAAAACAAAATAAACACCTGCTGGATGGGCTGTCACCAGCCGAGTCTGCGGCAACTGTGAGGTACCGGAGGAGGGCACGGAACGACCTAGAGTGCCATGCCGTCCTCCAGGTGCATCCCAAGTTGTGGCAGAGACTGGTGACAGCTGGGCGGGTCTACATAGACATCCAGCAGGTGCGGGTAGAGGATCAATCCCCGGTCGTCCAGTGCACCGCGAGCCTCGCGTACGGCCACGGCCGCAGGAACTGCGCCGAGGCTGGGGAAACCTGCAGTCATTGCGGGGGACCTCATCTGAGGGCTGCATGTCCTGCGGCTTTGGCCGGCCGCGGGCCCACGTGTGTGAATTGCTGTCGGGCTAAACTACCAGACGCTAGCCATGCGACGTTTAGCCGGGATTGCCCTGTCCGCGTCAAGTGGGACGCCATAGCGCGGTCCTCAGTATCGTATTGCTGAGGGCACCTTTGGCGTTTCAAGTGCTGCGGACACCCCCGGCTACAACGTCGTCCAGGTTAACCTCCAGCGGGGAGAGTTGGCCACTACCGAGCTCATGCTAGAGGCCAAGAAGCGTAACATCGCTTTTGCCTTGGTGCAAGAGCCCTACGTTGGGAACATCAAGGCGATGAAGTCGTACGGAGGGGCGAGGATCTTCCAGAACACCTGCCGAGGTGAGGGCACTGTTAAGGCCGCTGTCGTGGTCTTCGACTACGACATCGACGTTAGCCAGTGCCCCCAACTCACCACCAATAACATTTGTGTGGTGATGCTTCGGACCAGGGTCTGGGAGGTGCTCGTCGTTTCGTACTACTTTGAGCCCGACGTACCTCTTGCACCATACTTGGAGCACTTGGCCCGAATTAGAAGAGAGCTCGGTACGCCAAAACTTCTCGTTGGAGGGGACGCCAACGCGAAAAGCGCCTGGTGGGGTAGCCCGATAGATGACGACCGGGGTGACGATCTGTCTGCTCTCGTGGGGGAGCTTGACCTTCACGTACTCAACGACGGGGGTGGGCCGACCTTCGACACGGTTCGAGGGACGACCCACCTCACCAGCTATGTCGACGTGACCTGCTGCAGCGTGGACCTGATCGGATTGGTGAACGGCTGGCGAGTAGTCAAGGACCTGGCTACCTCCGACCACAATGGGATGCTATTCAAAATTCTGCTCGAAAGAGCTAAAGGTATCGCCGTGGAACGCACGACCCGTGTGTACAACACCCGCAAAGCTAAATGGGGGGACTTCCACAGTAAGTTCAGCGAGGTAAGCTCGCTGAACCGAATCACTGTGGAAGATATCCAGCCCATTTGCGATGCGGGTGCTCTGAACGCACTTGTGCGAAAGCACACGGAGTCGGTCGCCGAAGCATGTGACCACGCGTTACCTAAACACAAATCTCGGCACAGATTTAGCATCCCATGGTGGTCGGAGGAGCGTACGTGCAGCGCAACGTGGCCGAAGGCGGCTTGCCTTAATTGGCTGGCCTGAGGGTGATACCCGATACAAAAATCCGTGAAGGAAAGCACGTTAAAACCCGGCGGATACCTTGGCGACCTCCGCATGTAATAGCCCGCTGCCGGGTGGGGCTTCGCCCGGTAGTGCCCCCTATGCCCCATTACTCGTGGGAATTCTATGGATAACCTAAAATATAAAACACCAAAGGATGCTTGCCTAACAAGTACTACCGAAGATTTAGCTCCTGTTAAGGAGCTGCGTGTCACACTCTCCAGGTGTGAAACGCCGACGTTGTTGACGTCATCGACGTCAACGTTGGAGGGGTTGCGTGGAGACCTTCAGCTGTCGGACACCGACAGCAGCACAGTCTCCATGGTGACTGTGGGGTCGACCGTGGGGTCGTCTTACGTCCTCCCCACCCCCCTCCCCACTACTTCCCGTTTTTGGCGTAAGCGCCGGAACTCGGGGTCAGATGGGGGGGATTCGGATGACTCCCACAGGAGTCCCGTTCGTGGTCAGACGGTCACGAACGCGAAGAGAGGCCGTGGGCGCCCTCCCACGACAGGCCAGTATGTTGGCCTGTACAAGGCTAAGGCCGACCTTGCCGCTGCTGAAGAGCGCCAAGCCGAAAAGGAGCTGGCAGAAGAGGCCCGCATCGAGGAGGTGAGGGCCTTACACAAGAAGGACACCATCCTACCGGGGCCATCCAACGTACCAGTCCCGGTAGCGGTCCAATCGTCGGAACAGCTGACTGGGACCATTGAGTCTGCTGTGGGCATAATTAACACAATAGCCCACAAAAGCAATAAGATGAACAGCAGACTCGTGCGCGATCTCAAGAATGCCGCGAGCACAATCCTCGACAACGCCCGTGAGCTGAGATCGCGCACAGTCAACGAGGAGGTAGTGATTTTGCAGGGCGAGCTCATCGCCCTGAGAGCCGAGATGGAGGGCCTGAAACGGGTAGCGGGCTCCGTCCCCCCGGCGATGTCGCGCGATGAGATCGGATTCATGATCGACGCGCGCCTCGCCGGGGTTGTAGACCGCCTACCCCCTGAGTCAACCTTGCGCCCTCCACTCGCAGCAGACAGGCGGAACGCCGCGCGTGCTGCTCGTGCTGCGGTATCCACCTCCTCGGAAGCAACACCGGGTCCCAGTCGGCCTACCGCTGCTCCTAGGGCCTCACTCTCCCGGCCAGTCCCTGCTCCTCCTTCCTCCTCCGCTGCTGACGGGGTGGAGCTTGCCACGGAAAAGAAGAGTAAGAGGAAAAGGAACAGTGCTGCGGCAAGGGAGGCCGAAGCCGCTCGGCAGGTGCGCCCACCGTCCACTGTTGCTGCTCTCCAGCCACTCGCTGAGGGGTGGAATGTAGTGGCGGCGCGCCCTGCGAAGACGAAGAAGGCTATTGCGGCTCCGACGCCCGCACCGGCCAAAAAAAATAAGAAGAAGGGCTCCAAAAAGCCCCGCACTACGCGCACTGCTGCAGTGACTATCACACTGCAGCAGGGCGCGAAGGAGTCGGGGACCACCTACGCGGCCGTGCTTGCCCAGGCTGAAGACACAATTGACTTGAAGAGCCTGGGCATAGACGGTCTACGTTTCCGTGCCGCCGTCACCGGAGGAAAGATCCTCGAGGTGAGCGGCGCGGACAAAGATGTCAAGGCCGACGCCCTGGCCGATAAGTTGCGGTCGGTGCTAGGTGAAGTGGTTCGGGTCGCCAGACCTGAGAAATGCGCAGAGTTGCGCATCTCAGGCCTTGGCGACACCGCCACAAAGGAGAGGGTTGCCGCCATGGTGGCAGAGGTCGGTGGCTGTGACGTCGCCCGCGTTAAAGTGGGCGACATTAGCTGCCCACCTGGCCGGCAGGGCACCTGCTGGCTGAAGTGCCCGGTTGCGGCGGCCAAGAAGTTGATGGATGGCCGCCGCCTCACCATTGGGTGGTCCGTAGTTAGGGCCACCCTCCTCGCGCCTCGAGTCCAGCGGTGCTTCCGCTGTCTGGACTCGGGGCATGTCGGAGTACAGTGCACTTGCGAAGTGGATCGCAGTGCACTGTGCTTCCGTTGCGGGCAGCCGGGCCATAAGGCGGCCAGCTGCCCCTCATCGGAATTAATGTGCCCTCTCTGCTCAACGGAGGGGTCACCTGCTGCCCATTCACTGGGCAGCAACAAATGTGACGCGGCCTCCCGGAAACGGGGAGGCCGCAAGAATCGGAGAAACAAGACGGGTGGTGGAAAGTCCAGCCCCACCACCCAGTCTGTGGAGACTATGGACACCGCCCAAATTTAAATGGCCAACGTCTCTATACTGCAGGCCAACGTCAACCACTGTGTCGCTGCTCAGGATGTCCTGATGCAGTCTATGGCACAGTGGCAGGCGACCGTCGCCGTTGTCAGCGAGCCGTACCTCGTCCGCGATTGGGACAACTGGGCTGGCGACCGCGACGGCTTAGTGGCCATCGTCGCCCGTCGGGGTGGGTCCCCCTTCAGCCGGGTGCTGAGGGGACGTGGCTGTGTTCTAGCCCTGATGGGCGGCTATGCAGTAGTTGGGGTGTACATTTCCCCCAACAGGAGTCTCGCCGATTTTGAGCAGGTGCTCGCCGAAGTCGAGGCCCTGTTGGCGGATGTGCGCCCCACCCCTGCCTTGGTCGTCGGGGATTTCAACGCTCATTCTCAGACTTGGGGTTCCCCGGCGACCGATGTTAGGGGAGAGACGTTGGAGGACTGGGCGGTGTCGCTTGGCTTGGTGCTGGTAAACAGGGGGGCGGTCCACACTTGTGTGCGGCCCCAGGGTAGTTCTATTGTAGACTTGTCGTTTGCCAGTTCTGCCCTGGTGGACCGTATACGGAGGTGGCGAGTGATCGAGGGGGTGGAGACCATGTCGGACCATCGATACATATGGTTCGACGTCGTCGCCGCTCCCTTGGCCACCCCCGCGGCGACTGATCGCCCCCCTTTCGGGGGGGGACCACGGTGGCGGCTTAATACGCTGGACCGGGAGCTGGCCAAAGAGGCGGCTATTGTCGAGCGCTGGGCCGCTCCTAATGTCGACGGCCTGGACGTGGACGCGAGGGCAGACAATCTTGCCGGTACGATGACTCGCGTCTGCGACGCGGCGATGCAGAGGGCAGGGCCGGTACCCCCGCGAAGGCGGGTGTACTGGTGGCGGCCTCACCTCGCTGAGATGCGAAAAACTTGTCACGCAGCTCAGCGACGGTACACCCGCAGTCGCGGGAGGCGCCAGAGAGACCTTGCCCAGGAGGAGGTGCTGCTAGCCGCGTACCGGGCTGCTCCAGCGGCCTTTAGCTCGGCAATCCGGGCCGCGAAGAACGCGGCCTGGAACGAGGGGCTCGAGAGCTTAAATGGGGATCCATGGGGGCACATCTACAAGGCCGTCAGCAAGAAGCTTGGACCTTGGGGATCCCCCTCACTACGTCTCTCGAGCCCCAATTTGTTGAAGAAGTGGTCAGCTCCCTCTTCCCTGCGCGGGAAGAGTGGTCCCCCCCCCGAATGGCACCGAGCCAGGAATCGTCGGATGACGAGGTCATCTCGCCCGTTTCTGGCGCCGAGCTGGGGGTAGCGGTTCTAAAACTTAAGCTGAGGAACCGCGCCCCTGGTCCCGATGGCGTCCCAGGGCGGGTCGTCGGCCTCGTCATGCCGGAGTTTGAAGAGGAGACGCTGTCCCTCATGTCGGAGTGTGTGGCGTCCGGAAGAGTCCCGCGACGCTGGAAGACGGGGAAGCTCGTGCTGCTTCGTAAGCACGGGCGTCCCCCGGAGTCGCCGTCGGCCTACCGCCCCATCGTTCTCCTCGACGAGACGTGCAAGCTTTTCGAGCGGGTGCTCGCTGCACGTCTCGTCGGACATTTGGAGGGGGCGGGGCCGAACTTGTCGGATAGCCAGTTCGGCTTCCGTTGCGGGAGGTCCACCCTGGACGCCGTAGCCCGGCTTAGGGGCAGCGTCGAGGAAGCTACTGGCCGGGGAGAGGTGGTGTTGGCTGTGTAGCTCGACATAGCCAATGCCTTCAACACCCTCCCCTGGCCTACTATCGCCGAAGCGCTGAGGTACCACAATGTCCCGTGGTACCTCAGGCGCGTCCTTGCGGACTACTTTGTCGACCGGGCCATCATCTTTCCGGCCCGGTCGGCTGTAGTCCGCAGGGAAATGTCTTGTGGCGTTCCACAGGGGTCGGTGCTGGGCCCGCTCCTGTGGAACATTGGTTTCGATTGGGTCCTGCGCGGTGCTACTCTTCGGGGAGTCGGTGTATTATGTTACGCCGACGACACCCTAGTCACCGCGCGAGGACCCACTTTCCGTGACGCTGCCGTGCTCGCCACTGCGGGCACGGCACAGGTCGTCGGTCGCATCAGGGCGCTCGGCCTCAAGGTGGCCCTCGAAAAATCCGAGGCCCTCTTCTTCCATGGGCCTCGGATGAGACCCCCTCGGGATGCCCAAATTGTGGTGGGTGGCACCTCCATCGCTGTCGGGAGGACCCTTAAATATCTGGGTCTCTTGCTCGACAGCCGGTGGGGGTTCGTCGAGCATTTCCGGCAGCTTTCACCAAAGTTGGTGACGTTTGCCGGGATGCTCGGTAGGCTGCTCCCCAATAAAGGGGGACCGGGAAGTGCATGCCGCCGTCTCTACGAGGGTGTGGTACGCTCCAAGGCGCTCTATGGGGCGCCTATTTGGGCGGATGCCCTCAGCGCCGCGAACGTGGTCCAGCTGCGACGACCGCAGCGGATCACGGCGCAGAGGGCTGCACGGGCGTACCGCACCGTGTCTTTCGAGGCGGCGTGCCTGTTGGCACAAAGTCCCCCTTGGGATCTCGAAGCAGGGGTCCTTAAGAGGGTCTACGAGGAGGGCGCCATGGTGCGACAACAAGGAGGTCGCCCGTTGCCGGAGCAGGTCAATCGCTGGAGACAGGAGGCTCGCGACGATCTGTTCCGGCAATGGGCCTTGAGATGTGCGGCTCCGACCGCGAGCCGAGTGCTCGTGGGGGCCATCGGTCCCGTGCTCCGCCAGTGGGTGGAGCATGCGCAGGGGGCTCCGACCTACTTCCTCACCCAACTTCTCACGGGTCATGGCTGTTTTGCCAAATTCCTGTGGGAAGTGGTGGGGATCCTGTCGGAGCCCGTTTGTCATCACTGCGCAGGCGGCGCCGTAGATACGGCGCAGCATACGCTTGCTGTGTGCGCCGCCTGGGACACGCAGAGGTTGGCCCTCACGGGCATCATTGGCAGTGTAGGTTCGCTGCCGGCCGTCATTCTCTCTATGGCCGGCAGCGAAGAATGTTGGGCCGCCGTCGCCTCCTTCGCTCGGGAGGTGATGGCGGCAAAGAGAGAGGCCCTGCGGGAACGGGAGCGTGCAGGCCGCACGCTTCCGCCCCGCCGGGCACCAGTCAGGGGGCGACGGCGTATTGCATACGCCCAAGCCCCCGACTAATAGGGCCGTGAGCGGTGGGTCGGGGGGCCCACCGCTCACGCGAAAGGCCCTGAGGAGTCCGACGCCCCTTATGTGTTTCGGGGGCGTCGCTTCTATGTTGATTGGGGGGGGGATTAGGCCCCCCGTGTTGAGCTCGAAAGAGCGCCCCTTTGCCGGGCCGCCGTTGCTTAACAGTTTCTGTCTATCCGGCGGCCCGGCTAAGGCGAAGGAGAAACACCGTGGATAGGTTTTAGTGGGTAGTCCGGCCCGTTTTCCATCCTAGGGCCGGGAGTCCCACACGAAGCCGTCTCGCTTCCCCCCGCAGCGAGACGGTGAAGTGCGTAAAAGCATCACCGACCACGTAAAAAAAAAAAAAAAAAAAAACAAAAAAACCTAACCCAACCAGCACTGGAAGGTCGCCGTAGGTAAAATATACCAAAAGACAGACTAAAATTTTTATTTGGTTTACTTTATTTTTCTAAATTCTTTAACTTTTAATCTCCTTGTTTTGACTGCATATATACATATTCCTTTACTTATTTGGAAGTTCATTTTACTATCAGTTTTCTCATTTCAATTTCCTATTGTTGTTAACCCACTATGGCGCTTTTTAAGAGCCCCCAACCTATGAGGAAGGCTGGGCCACCAGCAGTACCGCCGGAAAAAACTAATCTAGACTGTACCTTTACAGTGGCAAGATTAGCACTGTCAGACGATGAGAGCTGTGAAACTAGCACTCAACCTTCATTCCTCACTTGCCCCATACTTTCTCAACCCGTTGCCCCTCCGCTTCTACTTTCTCAGCCCCTCATTCCCTTATCCTCAGACTGTGATGAACTCAATACATCTGTCCCTACCCTTTTAAGACCGCGTTCACCTCCTCCTATTTTCTCTCAATCTCCGTCGCTGTCATCTTTTACCGACTCACCTACTGCTGAATTTCACAATAAGCTGACTCAAAATATTAAAACCGCACGCAATCTACTCACCAGAGGCAAAAGCCTGAAGAAGGAGGACAGGGCGGCGATCCTTCAAATCTTTGACACCATTAGTGACCTACAGAAGTCACACCTTATGGCCTCTCCAGTTAACCCAACTTCTACACCTTCCTCCATTCCAAACGATGAATCTTGTGAGGGCTTGAGTAACAATCTCATCTCCACCATCACTTCCGTTATAAAAAATCATCTGGTCACTGAACTCATACCAGTCAAAGAACAACTTAGGGATGTCTGCAGCACGGTGAAACAAATGAGACAAACACCGAATAATGCAGTTAACCCCACCCAACCCCTCTACTCGTCGGTCCTCACCTTCCCCGCGCGCCCTAAAACCCCCAAAATTCCCACCACCAAACCCTCCCTAATCGTCACCTCCACCAGCAACGTGCAAAGTTCTACTGAAACTCTACAACACTTCCGGCAGCGTGTTACCTTCAAGGACACTAACTTTGCGCCCTCTAGGACTACCAATGTCAGCAACAATAAGATTCGCGTTGAATTCGACACTACTGAGCAAAGGGACCTTGCTCTCACTAAAATCAACAAAACGACCAACCTTCAGGCCGAAGCTGGCAAAAAATTAAAACCCATGATAATAGTTAAAGGCATCTCCAACTCCATCCCATTAGAACTATTAACAGAAACAATCACAAACCAAAACAATTTTAATTCCGATGAAATCACCCTTAAATTTAAACGAGGAAACAGAAATAGGTCCCTCTACAACGCCGTCTTCATGGTATCTCCGCCACTATGGCGCACCATCGTCAACCTACAGAAACTCAATGTGGACCACCAACGAGTTCATGTAGAAGAGTTCACTCCTCTTTTACAATGCTTTAAATGCCTGAAATTCGGACACACTCGTAACCACTGCACTTCTGAGGAAATTAACTGCTCCCATTGCTCTGACTCTGGTCACGAGTACAAGGACTGCCCAAACAAGAACGACTCTACAAAATCCACATGTTTCAACTGCAAAGTTCATCAAGAAAAAGGCAACAAGGGTAATGATAAATTAGACCACAGCGCAACTTCAAATACCTGTCCAAGGAAAATCTTTATGGCTGCACGCACTCGTTCCAGGACCGATTATGGACCATAATAGTAGTACACTCAATAATACACCCAACACCCTGTTTAACTCACCATCAGTCATAAAACCCAACGCCATTCAAATTAACCTTGGCAAAAGCAGAAATGCTTTACATGAACTTTGCATCTACCTTGACAATAACAAACCTGACTTTGCTTTCATTACGGAACCCTACACAGGAACAAACGAGCGAATGAAACTCGAGAACCAGATGTATACGCTCTATCAATTTCCCACCGCTCGTCCCACCCGTGCATCCATAGCCATCCGCAAAAACATTTCCTCCGCACTAGGCATCACCAGTCACTCCAACTCGAATATATGTATTGTACAGTGTAAAGATAGTCTTACAAATCACCAAATTCATCTTGTTTCCGTATATATCGAACCCCGCATTGATCCCTACAACACCCTCAATACCCTTGAGGACTTCATAAACCACAATCGCAACTCCACTTTCCTTATATGCGGTGATTTTAATGGATGGCACCACTGGTGGGGCTCAAACAGATGCAACGACAGAGGAGACTTAATCGCAGATTTTGTCACCAACAACAATTTAATTATCAATAACGAAGGAAACACACCCACATTTCAGACCGTAACCCACAATCAACCACGTGAATCAATTATTGATCTCACACTAGCAATCAACCGCTCATCCATCAGCATCACCAATTGGATGGTTGACCTCAACTTAATTCCTAGTTCAGACCATAATTCCATCACCTTTTATGTCTCATTTACTAGCACACGCTTCACTAAAACCAAAAAGCTATCTACATACAAATATAACACGACAACTGTATCATGGGATAGAATTATTGATAGGTTCACTGATGCGATCCGCGAGAGACTGCCTTCCATCGAACGTATCAACGAATTTAACACACAAGATCTTGACACCCTTGTAGATGATGTCACAAAAGCCATTCAACACGCCTGCGATAGTATTCTACCTCGAACTCGCGGCGCGCCAAAAAAACCCCCTTTCTGGAATGACCACTTGCAAGAGCTTAAAGCCAACGCACTCCGGACACACCACAAACTCTCCCGATACAAACGACGCGGTCTCCCTCTCAACGAGGTTATTGCTGAGAGACAAATTGCTAGAAAAGCTTACTCCGAAGCCTTCTGCGCCACATCCACCCAACATTTCAAGGAATTTTGCAACCAACAAGTAAAAGAAAACGTCTGGTCAGTCACCAACCGAATCATTAAAACAAAACCACTAACACAACCACCATCCACCCTTCTTCTTAACGACGGCACCTATTCCACCGACGCCTTGGAAACTGCTAATGCCCTAATGGATAACTTCTTCCCTGATGACACCATCGACTTTACCCCTTCACAGCAATCGATTAGATCCTCAATGAACCAACCTCTTCTCACTCCATCTGAACCTCCATTTACCACAACCGAAATTCTGAATGGCCTAAATCATATGAGCCACAAAAAGGCACCTGGCGTTGACCACTTAACCGCAGATATTTGCCTACAGTTCGCCAATCAATTTCCCGATTATCTAACTAAAATATACAATAGATGCCTTGAACTAACCTACTTCCCCTTGCCATGGAAGCATGCTGTCGTTAAAATCATTCCGAAACCTAACAAACCTAATTATACTAACTTATCCTCATTCCGTCCCATTGGCCTCATTAATGTTTTTAGCAAACTGCTAGAAAGGCTAATAATCGATCGCCTCACTTATCACCTTAACATCAACAACCTCAATAATAATAAACAATTTGGATTTAAACAGCAAGTCTCCACCTCCCAGGCCATTTCAAACGCTGTCCATGCCATTAAATCATATAAATCACACAGTGAACACGTAATTACTATATCACTGGACATAAAGGCAGCCTTTGATAATGCTTGGTGGCCTGCTATATTTATTAGACTGCGTCATTACAATTGCCCCAGCAACTTATATAACATTCTGATTAGCTACATAACTAATAGAACAGTGGGACTTACCTTCTCTGACATCGAAGCCACCAAAAACATGACTCGCGGCTGCATCCAGGGCTCCGTCTGTGGTCCCACTATGTGGAACCTTATCATGGATGAGCTCCTCGACCTCCCACTTCCAGATAACTGTCATATACAAGCATTTGCTGACGATGTCCTTCTGACAACACATTCGACCGATCTCACCACTTTAGAAAATACAACTAATCTGGCACTGCACCATATTAATGAATGGGGGAAAAATGTCAAACTTCACTTCGGCCCAGAGAAAACGACCATCATAGGCTTCACCAATAAATCTACTAAATTAAACATACATATGAACAACACAAAGCTAAAATTTACAAAAGAACTCAAATACTTAGGAGTCATAATAGACGACAAATTAAAATTCATAAAACACGCTAACCACATAATTGAAAAAGCCAAACAAATATTCTACAAGCTCCTTATTTACACTAGACCCACTTAGGGCATCCACTCCGATAATATCCGAATAATTTACGACCAAATCATCACCCCCATCATATCTTACGCTTCATCAGTCTGGTCCAGTGCCCTGGAATACAAAGTTGTAGTCAAACAACTACTCTCTTTCCAAAGGTTATTTGCCATAAAGATAATTCACGGCTTCCGAACCAACAGCACAATAACATCAATAACACTTGCACAATTAACCCCTCTACCAGAAAAAATTAAAAGCATCTCGGACATTGAAACTTCTAAACTCCGTGGCGCCTCATCATTCCTTCCTCTTGACATCCCCGTTGAAAAACCCTCTCTCCCATCCTCTCTTCTTCACCCCTCCCTCCGGGAACCCATAACCTTCCTGGAAATATTCACTACAGAGGAATACATAGACCTCCAAACCGATAACTACTGTAATATCTTTACCGACGGTAGTCGGCATGACGATGTCGTAGGAGCAGCCTTCGTCGCCTTCAGTCCGCATTCCACCTCTCCTACAGTTAAAAAATTCAAGTTACACCCCTCCTGCTCCGTTTTCCAAGCAGAAATGCTTGCCATTGAAAAAGTCTGTCAATTTATAATCAGCAACAAAATTAAATCATACTCCTACTACATCTTCTCCGACTCCAAATCTGCTCTCCTCGAACTTTCCAATCCCTACAGCCATAACACATTCGCAGTCAACATATTCCGCCAATTGCACTTTGCCAAAACCCAAAACTTCCAAATACAATTCGCCTGGGTAAAAGCCCATGCCGGAATCCCTGGCAACGAGGCAGCTGACACGGCGGCTAAAGCTGCGGCTTTCCTGCACAAACAACCAGACCACTCTCACACACCTCTTTCATACATAAAACACATACACAAAACAAACCTTCTCACCTCCTCACAACAACTCTACGAAAATTCCGCCGGGTCAATCCACACCAAGCAACTCCTTCCTACCTATCATGACCTCACGAACTTCCTCTCCAAAGTCAAACTCACCTTTCCAATAACCCAATTCCTCACCAACCATGCCTTCCACAAATCATACCTCTTCCGATTTCACATCACTGACAACGACCTCTGTCCTTGCACCAACACAATCTCGCAGACCTTCCAACACCTTATTTATCACTGCCCCAGATTCGCACTTTCACGACTAACATTTACACATATCTGCCAAAACAACAATATCGATCCTCAAGACCCCCTTCTCCTAATTAAATTAACAAACAACACCGAAACACGTAACTCATTCCTCCACCACATCACCTATATCGTAAATCAACTAAAACACTTTAACGGCACATAACATTTAAACAATCAACTTGCAAACGGTTCCAGGAGAGGGCGTACTCCATAAGCGCCCCCCCGACTAGTGTTTCTTGACCGTGGGCGGAAGGTCGGGGGACCTCCGCCCACCGATGGTCACCCGTAACGACGGGCACCCTCCTCGTGTTCCGGACGGTGCCCACTTACGCACGCCCGCACCGGCCGTTCTCTACCCTCTCTGCTTTCAGAGAGGTGCTCGAGAACGGTGGAGGTGCGGGCTAGATTCTTCAGCTCCTTAGGGAGCTCCGGGGGGACACTTAATTGGCCCCCCCGAGGCGAGCCCCAACATCACGGGGCGCCCCTTGCCGGCTCGCAGTGATTTAACCTCTGGCCTACCCTGCGAGCCGGCTTAAGGTGAGACGGAACACCGCGGTGGTTTAGTGGGTATTACGGTCCGTTCCCAGACCGTCGAGTCCCACACACCACCCTGCTGCCCCCGCAGCGGGGTGACGTGAAAAAAAAAAAAAAAAAAACCTAACCTAATAGCAACCTCAATTCGAGGACCCCAGCGGTCAGCAGTCGCCCCCTGGCTGGGGAAGGTCCGCGGTGGCGTCTCAAGACGCTCGACCGGGAGCTGGCGAAAGAGGCGGCCATCGTCGAGCGATGGGCCGCGGTCGATGGGGGTCTGGACGTGGACGCGAGGGCGGAGCGACTGGAGAGTGCGCTCACTCGCGTCTGCGATGCGGCGATGAGTAGGGTGGGGCCTGTCCCGCCGCGGAGGCGGGTGTACTGGTGGAACGACCACCTAGCGGGGCTGCGTACAGCTTGTGACGCAGCCCAGCGAAGGTGCACCCGCAGCCGCGGACGTAGAGTACGGGTCCCCGCCCAAGAAGAGGTCCTGCTCGCCGCATACCGGGCCGCCCGGGCGGTCTTTCGCTCGGCGATGAGAGCCGCCAAGGAGGCTGCTTGGAAGGAGTGGCTCGACACACTCAACGAAGATCCGTGGGGGCGCCCTTACAAAGTCGTAAACGACAAACTTCGGCCGTGGGCGCCCCCGCTCACTAGGTCTCTCGAGCCCTCCTTCGTGAGCGACGTCGTCAGCTCCCTCTTCCCTGCGCGGGAAGAGTGGGTCCCACCGCGGATGGCGCCAAGCCAGACGCCGGCGGATATCGGGGCGATTCCGCCCGTGTCCGATGCCGAATTGGGGGTCGCGGTTCTGAAACTCAAATTGAGGAACCGCGCCCCTGGCCCGGACGGCATCCCTGGGTGGGTCGTCGCCCTGGTGATGCCCGCGTTCGAGGAGGAGACGCTGTCCCTGCTGTCGGAATGTCTGTCGTCGGGAAGAGTCCCGCGACGATGGAAGACCGGGCGGCTCGTGCTGCTGAAGAAGCACGGGCGCCCGGCCGAGTCGCCGTCGGCCTACCGCCCTATCGTCCTGCTCGGCGAGATGAGCAAGCTGCTCGAGCGAGTGCTCGCGGTACGTCTCGTCGAGCACCTGGAGGGGGCGGGGCCCAACCTTAGTGACGGCCAGTACGGGTTCCGTCGCGGGAGATCGACCCTGGACGTGATATCCCGGCTCAGGGACAGCGTGGAAGAGGCGGTCGGCCAGGGGGAGGTGTTGTTGGCGGTGTCGCTGGACATCGCGAACGCCTTCAACACCATCCCCTGGGGGACCATTGCGGAGGCGCTGGGGTACCACAACGTCCCGTGGTACCTCAGGCGCGTACTCGCGGACTACTTCGTTGACCGGGCCGTCTCGTATCCGACCCGGTCGGAAGTGGTCCGCCGAGACATGACGTGCGGTGTTCCACAGGGGTCAGTCCTCGGGCCGCTCCTGTGGAACATCGGGTATGATTGGGTCCTGCGCGGTGCCACTCTTCGGGGCGTCGGCGTCTTCTGCTACGCCGACGATACCCTGGTCACCGCGCGGGGCCCGTCCTACAGGGACGCAAAAGTGTTGGCCACGGCTGGTGTGGCCCACGTTGTCGGTCGCATCAGGGCGCTTGGACTCCAGGTGGCCCTCGAAAAATCCGAGGCCATTTTCTTTCACGGGCCTCGGTCGGGGGCCCCTCCTCGGGACTCCCAGATTGTGGTGGGTGGCACCCCCATCGCTGTCGGGCGGACCTTAAAGTATCTCGGTCTGGTTCTCGACAGCAGATGGGGTTTCGTCGAGCACTTCCGGCGTCTGGCACCAAAACTGGTGTCATACGCCGGGAGGCTCGCCAGGCTGCTCCCCAATCGGGGGGGGCCTGGTAGTTCGTGTCGCCGTCTGTACGACGGTGTGGTGCGCTCGAAGGCGCTCTACGGAGCGCCCATCTGGGCGGGCACCCTCTGCGCCGAAAGTTTAGCGCTGCTGCGACGTCCGCAGCGCGCGATCGCGCAGAGAGGTGCACGGGCGTACTGCACCGTCTCCTACGAGGCGGCGTGCATGATAGCCGGGTCCCTTCCATGGGATCTCGAGGCTGGAGTCCTTCAAGCCGTGTATGCGGAGTGCGCCCTGGTGCGACTGAGTGGTGGTGGCCCGCTTCCGGAGGAGATCGACCGCTGGAGACAGTCGGCTCGCGACGATCTCTTCCGGGAGTGGGCCTTGCGATTAGAGTCGCCTTCCGCGAGCGCGATGCTCGTGGGGGCCGTTCGACCCGTCCTGCGGGCCTGGGTGGAGAGGTCACATGACGCACCGACGTACCACCTCACACAACTCCTCACAGGTCACGGTGTGTTCGCCAAATACCTGTGCAGGATTGTTGGGGTGGAGCCGGACGTCGTGTGTCGTCACTGCCCGGCCGGTGTCGTCGACACAGCGGCCCACACCCTTGCCGAGTGCACGGCATGGGACGGGCCGCGTTCTGCCCTCACGGGCATCGTTGGTGCGAATTTGTCGCTGCCGGCCGTGGTACAAGCCATGGCCGGCAGCCAGCAGTGTTGGGCCGCCGTCGCCTCGTTCGCCAGCCAGGTGATGGCGGCCAAGAGAGAGGAACTGCGGGTAAGGGAGCGGGCGGGTCGCACGCTTCCTCCCCGCCGTCCGGTCCGAGGGCGCCGCCTAGCGGCTTTCATGCGCGCCCCCGACTAGTGTTTTTTGACCGTGGGCGGAAGGTCGGGGGACCTCCGCCCACCGATGGTCACCCGTGGCGACGGGCACCCTCCTCGTGTTCCGGACGGTGCCCACTTACGCACGCCCGCACCGGCCGTTCTCTACCCTCTCTGCTTTCAGAGAGGTGCTCGAGAACGGTGGAGGTGCGGGCTAGATTCTTCAGCTCCTTAGGGAGCTCCGGGGGGGTCACTTAATTGGCCCCTCCGAGGCGAGCCCCGACTTCACGGGGCGCCCCTTGCCGGCTCGCAGTGATTTAACCTCTGGCCTACCCTGCGAGCCGGTTTAAGGTGAGGCGGAACACCGCGGTGGTTTAGTGGGTAGTACGGGCCATTTCCTTTTTGGGTCCGTGAGTCCCACACACCGTCCCTGCTGCCCCCGCAGCAGGGATGACGGTGCTTAAATGCATTCCCCGCGTAAACAAAAAAAAAAAAAAAAAACCTAATAGCAACCTAGGATAGGTTTTAGTGGGTAGTCCGGCCCGTTTTACATCCTAGGGCCGGGAGTCCCACACGAAGCCGTCTCGCAAACCCTCAACCACCTTATTTATAACTGCCCCAGATACACTTAACTCACTCCTCCACCACATCACCTATATCGTAAATCAACTAAAACACTCTAACGGCACATAACATCTAAACACTTCACTAACTAAACAATCAACTTGCAAACGGTTCCAGGAGAAGGCGTATACCATAAGCGCCACTCCTGAAACTAAAACCCAATTGACTCATCAAAAAAAAAAAAAAAAAAAAAACCTAACCTAACCTAACCTAACCAGGCTCCCGGGGCCATCGGTCCCGTGCTCCGCCAGTGGGTGGAGCATGCGCAGGGGGCTCCGACCTACTTCCTCACCCAACTTCTCACGGGTCATGGCTGTTTTGCCAAATTCCTGTGGGAAGTGGTGGGGATCCTGTCGGAGCCCCTTTGTCATCACTGCGCAGGCGGCGCCGTAGATACGGCGGAGCATACGCTCGCTGTGTGCGCCGCCTGGGACACGCAGAGGTTGGCCCTCACGGGCGTTATCGGCAGTATAGGTTCGCTGCCGGCCGTCATTCTTTCTATGGCCGGCAGCGAAGAATGTTGGGCCGCCGTCGCCTCCTTCGCTCGGGAGGTGATGGCGGCAAAGAGAGAGGCCCTACGGGAACGGGAGCGTGCAGGCCGCACGCTTCCGCTCCACCAGGCTCCCGGGGTGGATGGCTTCACGTCGGATATCTGCACGCGGGTTGTGCTGACCAATCTGGACACCCACCTTACCCTCTTCAACAAATGTTTTCGTCTCGGATGTTTTCCCAAAGACTGGAAGGAGGCGACCGTGATCGCGTTACGGAAGCCGGGTAAAACCGACTACCAGGATCCACGGTCGTACAGACCCATTGGGCTGCTTCCAGTGTTTGGGAAAATATTCGAGAAGATGCTGGTTAGGCGGCTGGTATGGCACCTAGCACCGAGGATGAGCCCCCGTCAGTACGGCTTCATGCCGCAGCGCAGTACCGAGGACGCCCTCTGCGCCCTGGTGGGCCACGTGAGGGGCGAACTTCGCAAGAAGAAGCTCATCACGATGGTCTCACTGGACATAGAGGGCGCCTTCGATAACGCGTGGTGGCCTGCCATCAAGGTTCGGCTGGCGGAGGAACAGTGTCCACCGGTGTTACGTGCGGTGCTGGCCGACTACCTCAGCGAGAGGAGGGTACGAGTGAGGTACGGGGGCTGCGAATACGTTAGGGAAACCACCAAGGGCTGCGTGCAGGGCTCCATCGGAGGCCCTATCCTCTGGAATCTCCTCCTCGATCCCCTATTGAAGGGTCTCACGGAGAGAGGCGACTATTGTCAGGCTTTTGCCGACGACATAGTCATCGTCTTATCCGGGGACACGGCAATGGAGATCGAGCGCCGCGGCAATGGCGCCCTCGAGTATGTTCGGTCTTGGGGTGTCATGAACAAGCTGAGGTTTGCACCGCACAAAACGTGCGCTATGGTGCTTACCAATAAGCTTGATTATGACACCCCACGCCTGAGCATGGGCGGGGTCGACATTGCAATGGCGGAGGAAATCAAGTTGCTGGGGCTGACGATCGACCGGCGGTTGACGTTCAATGCCCACGTCGCAAACGTGTGCGAACGGGCATTGGGCGTCTACAAGCGGGTGTCGTCAGCCGCCAGATCCAGCTGGGGCCTCCATCCGGAGATAATCCGCATTATCTATACCGCTACAGTGGAGCCCATCATCACATATGCAGCAGCAGCTTGGGCGCCAGCGACAGAAAAGAAATCAGTATAGAAGAGACTCAACGTGGTGCAGCGCGGCTTCGCACAGAAGCTGTGCCGGGCCTACCGGACGGTGTCTCTCAACGCCGCGTTGGCATTGGCCGGCCTGCTCCCCTTGGACATTCGGATCAGGGAAAATGCTTCCCTGTACGAATCGAAAAGGGGGGTAGGGCGGCCAGTGCTGGCCGACCGGGATGTAGAGACACCGTTCCCATTCAGCCAGAGACCTCATCCAGCCGACCATATTAGCAGGCAATTCATGCGCCTCACCTCCCAGAGTGATGTGGCAGACCTGGTAGGCGATGCAGTACGTATTTTTACAGACGGCAGCAAGATTGATGGCAAGGTAGGAGCCGCTCTGTCGATCTGGGAACGACAGACGGAAACCAGAGCCATCAAACTTGGACTGTCGCCCTACTGCACCGTCTACCAGGCCGAATTGCTTGCAATATGGCGTGGCTACGAGGCTCGCGGCTGAAAGGCCCGGTACACGCTTCGCAATCATCAGCGACTCCCGATCGGCCCTCGAATCCAGTTACCAACCACGCCTCCACCCACCGCCTGGCCGTTGAGGCCAGGGCCAACATCAGGGTCGGCGAGGTCCAGGGCAGGGAAATATCCCTGTTCTGGATCAAAGCGCACGCCGGTCTGGAGGGTAACGAGAGGGCCGATGAGCTGGCGAAGAGTGCCGCGTTGAGTCTGAAAACCCGACCCTCCTACGATCAAGTGCCGGTTTCATTCGGCAAACGAATTCTCCGTGAGAAGTCGGTTGGCGAGTGGAATCGGCGATACACAGAGGGCGGGGTCGCCGGCGTGACCAAGTTGTTTTTCCCTGACGTACGCGCAGCCCACAAATTCGTCGTCAAAGTAGGTACTGGGTACCTACTAACACAGATACTCACAGGGCACGGCGGGTTCGCCTCCTACTTGCACCGTTTCAAGTGCAAGGCGAGTCCGTCGTGTGCCTGTGACGCCACCGTCGACGAAACCGTGCCTCACCTCCTGTTCGAGTGTCCCATCTTTGGGACACAACGGTATGACCTGCAGATGTCCCTGTCCGCCGATTTTAATTTAGGTAGTGTAGGGCAACTTTTATTAGATAAAAATGTTAGGGGGAAGGTCATCGCCTTCCTCACTTATGTGGTAGGACGTGCGGTGGAGAGAAACAGGACCTAGGAACCCCCGGCTGAACATCTATGATAGGCTTATGCCGCCAGCATACATCGCTCTCAGCCGGGAAGTTAACCGCAAGGTCCTGCTTCTACCCATCGCACCAAACAGATTTTGATACTGTGGTGTTAAATTAATTGTTTTATTTAGGTAATTATATAATATTATGGAATTAGGATTTATACAATTTTTTAACAGGAATTATTGAATTAATATTTTATTGACAATTTGAATTTAATTTATTTGACAATTTTACATTTTATTTTAATTTCTGTCATGCTGTATTGCCGAGTTATTAGGATTTTAATATATACACTACTTAAATATCCATAATTATTGTCAGTTGCTCAAATTATATTTTTACACTATTTTTAACCCCTTAATATAAGTTAGCTTTAAGACTGTAACATTATGTAGAAAGAAGCAGGAATAATTTAATAGCTAATAAAGCCTTACTCATGGTAGGGAAACTACTCGCGGGCCAGGCCACAGCGCCTGGACAAAAAAAAATAAAAAAAAAAAACCTAACCTAACCAGTCGCTGGCACCACGACACAACTGCTTACGGGCCACGGTGGGTTCGCAGAATACCTGCACCGTTTCAGGTGTAAGGCGAGCCCATCGTGTGCCTGCGACCCGGACGTACACGAAACAGTCATACACTTACTGCTTGAATGCCCAGTCCATATGACCGACCGATTTAACTTCGAACAAGAAATTAATACAACTCTGAGTCAGGATAACCTGCACACTATAATAAAATTACATAGAGATGCACTTCTTAAATATGCAGAGAAAATTATAAAAATAGTGCACATAAGAAATGGTGGAAAACAGTAATATAAGACAATATTATGTATAATATTAGTTGTTATATACACATAAATAGTAAAAAGAAATGCTCAAAACAAGGAATATAAATAAATAGAAGAATAAGAATAAAATAGATATAAGTAGGTTACCCTGTATGAGCTCTTAAATAGAAATAAGGAATAATGTAAAAACATTCATAACTAAAATGTTATAAGATTAAGGAAAAGTTAAATGTAGTTACAGCAATAAAAGAAGATATTATATAAGATTGTTAGCTTAAATACAAATAGATGATAAGATTGTTATAATAACACTGTTAGAATATTAAGATGTTCGGGATATCCGGGAGATGACCCGTCAGTAAAAACACCCAAAAAGATGTTTTTGGTTGGTCAAATTTCGCAGCAAACGAGAATATTCCCTAAAAGTCAATTATATACTATAGAAATTTTACTAGTCCTAAATTGATAAAATAAAAGCTAATAATAGTTCCCTTGGGAGGTGTCGGGACGTGTGCCGACTGTCTAGTATGTGCTTCCACGTAAAATGGAGTCAAAATTCGGTCAAAAAGTTAACAAAACAAACGAAAAACACTTGTGAAAATTTTCAAAGTGACGGTTTAGTACGGTGAAGCTACAAGGGGTATATCGAATTTGTATGTACTTGCAGTATAGGTGAATAGATTATGAAAAATTTATCTCGTACGATCTAATCGGGAAAGGTGTCTATGGAATCCCCTCGCTCGCGCGATGCCAAATATGTTATTCCGGAGCCCGTCAGGGGTCGGGGGTGGAAAATAGGGGTGCAAATGTAGGTGGTTAAAGTTTAAAGTTTAAAAGTATTACTGTACCGTCGTGGTAGGTCGCAGAAAGGCGTTAGAGGGCTCTCCAGACGCGGCTCGCTATCCCCAAAACGATACAGGAATACACGAAAAATTTAGAGAAAGTATGTGAAAGTTATTTAATAAAAAACGCTTAAAAATTTTATGTCGAACCATTGAGAGATGTATTGAGCTAGCTTCGCGGAAACTAGGAATACTGAACAAGGTAAAGCGATTCTTTACACCGCACCAGAGGTGTCTGCTGTACAAAACGCAGATTAGACCCTGCGTTGAATACTGCTCTCACCTCTGGGACGGCTCCGCGAAGTATTTGCTGGACGCACTCGACGCTATGCAGCGACGCGCTGTTCGCATTATAGACTGTCCGGAGGTAACGGGAAGCCTTGAGCCGCTATCCCAGCGCCGAACAATTGCTTCCTTGGCCGCGTTCTACCGTATTTACCACGGTGAGTGTTCTGAAGAGCTCTTCAATCTGATCCCACCCTCTCCCTTCCGATCCCGAACAACGCGTGCCGGGCAGAGATGTCACCCTCATACCGTGGAAACCGTCTTCGCGAGAACCGAGCGTTTTAAACGATCGTTTCTCTGCCGAACGATGGTGGCTTGGAACGCCCTGCCTGCGCACGTGTTTCCTCCAACATATAACCCTGGGCTCTTTAAGCGAAGCGTGAAGAGGCACATTACAGGGTCGTCAAGTTGAGGGCCACTCTCTATAGTATTCCTGTGTACTGTGAGAGTCGCCCTCAATTGCCAGACGTCGCCTCAGCTTACCATCAGGCGAGTGGCGTCAATTTGTCGACCTAAATATAAAAAAAAAAAAAAAAAAAAAAAAAGCCGTGTATGAGTAGTGCGCCCTGGTGCGACTGAATGATGGTCGCCCGGTGGTTTACACTGTGTTTGTCTGTTTTGTTCCCTATTGGGTTTTAACTTTATTAATAATTATTTAATATAATTTTGATTTGATTTTATTTCTTTTTTACATTGAATTGAGTTAGGTTGGGTTACACACCAGACATTTTACACCTGGTGTCTCAACGAGCATCATCACATCATGAACCCGTCTAGAACGCCACCACCGGAAATGCAGGGGAAAGCGCCTCGTGTCTCGCCATCAAAAACAAAGACACTTTCAACAGTGGCGAATATAAGGAAGAGCCTGGAGGCGGCTAGCGGTGCGTCTGTCCTGCCGAAAGCCGCACTCAGACTGGAGTATACCCCCCCATCCATTATCAAAAAGTCGGCCCTGCCGAGGACGCCCGTAAGGGTCAAGGCCCTTAAAGCCAAGACCATCGCCACCACGGTCGCCGCCGCTTCAAAGGCTACCACCGCAGCCGGCACTACCACCGCCGCCTCGAGCGCTGTCGGGAGCGCCACGACCTCCACCAATGCCACTGCTACCGCAGCAGCAGTCACCACCGGTACCACCACCACCGGTACCACCACCACCGGCACCACCATCATCGGTACCGTCACTACTTTGTAGGTGAGAAATGCGCAGAGTTGCGCATCTCAGGCCTTGGCGACACCGCCACAAAGGAGAGGGTTGCCGCCATGGTGGCAGAGGTTGGTGGCTGTGACGTCTCCCGCGTTAAAGTGGGCGACATCAGCTGCCCACCTGGCCGGCAGGGCACCTGCTGGCTGAAGTGCCCGGTTGCGGCGGCCAAGAAGTTGATGGATGGCCGCCGCCTCACCATTGGGTGGTCCGTAGTTAGGGCCACCCTCCTCGCGCCTCGAGTCCAGCGGTGCTTCCGCTGCCTACTCGGGGCATGTCGGAGTACAGTGCACTTGCGAAGTGGATCGCAGTGCACTGTGCTTCCGTTGCGGGCAGCTGGGCCATAAGGCGGCCGGCTGCCCATCGTCGGAATTAATGTGCCCTCTCTGCTCAACGGAGGGGTCACCTGCTGCCCATTCACTGGGCAGCAAGAAATGTGATGCGGCCTCCCGGAAACGGGGAGGCCGCAAGAATCGGAGAAACAAGACGGGTGGTGGAAAGTCCAGCCCCACCACCCAGTCTGTGGAGACTATGGACACCGCCCAAATTTAAATGGCCAACGTCTCTATACGGCAGGCCAACGTCAACCACTGTGTCGCTGCTCAGGATGTCCTGATGCAGTCTATGGCACAGTGGCAGGTGACCGTCGCCGTTGTCAGCGAGCCGTACCTCGTCCGCGATTGGGACAACTGGGCTGGCGACCGCGACGGCTTAGTGGCCATCGTCACCGTCCCCCTTCAGCCGGGTGCTGAGGGGACGTGGCTGTGTTCTAGCCCTGATGGGCGGCTATGCAGTAGTTGGGGTGTACATTTCCCCCAACAGGAGTCTCGCCGATTTTGAGCAGGTGCTCGCCGAAGTCGAGGCCCTGTTGGCGGATGTGCGCCCCACCCCTGCCTTGGTCGTCGGGGATTTCAACGCTCATTCTCAGACTTGGGGTTCCCCGGCGACCGATGTTAGGGGAGAGACGTTGGAGGACTGCGCGGTGTCGCTTGGCTTGGTGCTGCTAAACAGGGGGGCGGTCCACACTTGTGTGCGGCCCCAGGGTAGTTCTATTGTAGACTTGTCGTTTGCCAGTTCTGACCCGTATACGGGGGTGGCGAGTGATTGAGGGGGTGGAGACCATGTCGGACCATCGATACATATGGTTCGACGTCGTCGCCGCTCCCTTGGCCACCCCCACGGCGACTGATCGCCCCCCTTTTGGGGAGGGACCACGGTGGCGGCTTAATACGCTGGACCGGGAGCTGGCCAAAGAGGCGGCTATTGTCGAGCGCTGGGCCGCTCCTAATGTCGACGGCCTGGATGTGGACGCGAGGGCAAACAATCTTGCCGGTGCGATGACTCGCGTCTGCGACGCGGCGATGCAGAGGGCAGGGCCGGTACCCCCGCGAAGGCGGGTGTACTGGTGGCGGCCTCACCTCGCTGAGATGCGCAAAACTTGTCACGCAGCTCAGCGACGGTACACCCGCAGCCGCGGGAGACGCCAGAGATCTTGCCCAGGAGGAGGTGCTGCTAGCCGCGTACCGGGCTGCTCGAGCGGCCTTTAGCTCGGCAATCCGGGCCGCGAAGAACGCGGCCTGGAACGAGGGGCTCGAGAGCTTAAATGGGGATCCATAGGGGCACATCTACAAGGTCGTCAGCAAGAAGCTTGGACCTTGGGTGCCCCCCCTCACTACCTCTCTCGAGCCCCAATTTGTTGAAGAAGTGGTCAGCTCCCTCTTCCCTGCGCGGGAAGAGTGGTCCCCCCCCCCGAAAGGCACCAAGCCTGGAGTCGTCGGATGACGAGGTCATCCCGCCCGTTTCTGGCGCCGAGCTGGGGGTAGCGGTTCTAAAACTTAAGCTGAGGAACCGCGCCCCTGGTCCCGATGGCGTCCCAGGGCGGGTCGTTGGCCTCGTCATGCCGGAGTTTGAAGAGGAGACGCTGTCCCTCATGTCGGAGTGTGTGGCGTCCGGAAGAGTCCCGCGACGCTGGAAGACGGGGAAGCTCGTGCTGCTTCGTAAGCACGGGCGTCCCCCGGGGTCAACGTCGGCCTACCGCCCCATTGTTCTCCTCGACGAGACGTGCAAGCTTTTCGAACGGGTGCTCGCTGCACGTCTCGTCGGACATTTGGAGGGGGTGGGGCCGAACTTGTCGGATAGCCAGTTCGGCTTCCGTCGCGGGAGGTCCACCCTGGACGCCGTAACCCGGCTTAGGGGCAGCGTCGAGGATGCTACTGGCCGGGGGGAGGTGGTGTTGGCTGTGTCGCTCGACATAGCCAATGCCTTCAACACCCTCCCCTGGCCTACTATCGCCGAAGCGCTGAGGTACTACAATGTCCCGTGGTACCTCAGGCGCGTCCTTGCGGACTACTTTTTCGACCGGGCCATCATCTTTCCGGCCCGGTCGGCCTTAGTCCGCAGGGAAATGTTGTGTGGCGTTCCACAGGGGTCGGTGCTGGGCCCGCTCCTGTGGAACATTGGTTTCGATTGGGTCCTGCGCGGTGCTACTCTTCGGGGAGTCGGCGTACTATGTTACGCCGACGACACCCTAGTCACCGCGCGAGGACCCACTTTCCGTGACACTGCCGTACTCGCCACTGCGGGCACGGCACAGGTCGTCGGTCGCATCAGGGCGCTCGGCCTCAAGGTGGCCCTCGAAAAATCCAAGGCCCTCTTCTTCCGTGGGCCTCGGATGAGACCCCCTCGGGATGCCCAAATTGTGGTGGGTGGCACCTCCATCGCTGTCGGGAGGACCCTTAAATATCTGGGTCTCTTGCTCGACAGTCGGTGGGGGTTCGTCGAGCATTTCCGGCAGCTTTCACCAAAGTTGAGATGCTCGGTAGGCTGCTCCCCAATAAAGGGGGACCGGGAAGTGCTTGCCGCCGTCTCTACGAGGGTGTGGTACGCTCCAAGGCGCTCTACGGGGCGCCTATTTGGGCGGATGCCCTCAGCGCCGCGAACGTGGTCCAGCTGCGACGACCGCAGCGGATCGCGGCGCAGAGGGCTGCACGCCGCACCGTGTCTTTCGAGGCGGCGTGCCTGTTGGCACAAAGTCCCCCTTGGGATCTCGAAGCAGGGGTCCTTAAGAGGGTCTACGAGGAGGGCGCCATGGTGCGACAACAAGGAGGTCGCCCGTTGCCGGAGCAGGTCGTTCGCTGGAGACAGGAGGCTCGCGACGATCTGTTATGTTCTCTCTATGGCCGGCAGCGAAGAATGTTGGGCCGCCGTCGCCTCCTTCGCTCGGGAGGTGATGGCGGCAAAGAGAGAGGCCCTGCGGGAACGGGAGCGTGCCGGCCGCACGCTCCCGTTCCCGCACCCCCCGGGCACCAGTCAGGGGGCGACGGCGTATTGCATACGCCCGAGCCCCCGACTGATAGGGCTGTGGGCGGTGGGTCGGGGGGCCCACCGCTCACGCGAAAGGCCCTGAGGAGTCCGACGCCCCTTATGTGTTTCGGGGGCGTCGCTTCTATGTTGTTTGGGGGGGGGGGGGGGGGGTCAGCCCCCCCGGGTTGAGCTCGAAAGAGCGCCCCTTTTCCGGGCCGCCGTTGCTTAACAGTTTCTGTCTATCCGGCAGCCCGGCTAAGGCGAAGAAGAAACATCTGTGGATAGGTTTTAGTGGGTAGTCCGGCCCGTTTTACATCCTAGGGCCGAGAGTCCCACACGAAGCCGGCTCGCTCCCCCCCGCAGCGAGACGGTAAAGTGCGTAAATGCATCACCGACCACGTAAAAAAAAAAAAAAAACCTAACCCTAACTTTTCATATAAAACCGTAAATTTTACTAATAAAACCTACTCTTACTACATCGTCTGCGACTCCAAATCTGCTCTCCTCGAACTTTCCAATCCCTACAGCCACAATACATTCGCAGTCAACATATTCCGCCATTTGCACTTAGCCAAAACCCAAAACATTAAAATACAATTCGCCTGGGTAAAAGCGCATGCCGGGATCCCTGGCAACGAGGCAGCTGACACGGCAGCTAAAGTTGCTCTCACACACCTCTTTCATACATAAAACACATACACAAAACAAACCTTCTCACTTCCTCACAACAACTCTACGAAAATTCCGCCGGCTCCATCCACACCAAGCAACTCCTTCCTACCTACCATGACCTCACGAACTTCCTCTCCAAAGTCAAACTCACCTTTCCAATAACCCAATTCCTCACCAACCATGCTTTCCATAAATCATACCTCTTCCGACCTTCCAACACCTTATTTACCACTGCCCCAGATTCGCGCTTTCCCGACTAACATTCACACATATCTGCCAAAACAACAACATTGATCCTCAAGACCCCCTTCTCCTAATTAAATTAACAAACAACACCGAAACACGTAACTCATTCCTCAACCACATTACCTATATCGTAAATCAACTCAAACACTTTAACGGCACATAACATCTAAACACTTCACTAATTAACAATCACACTTCACTAATTAACCGCTACAGGGAAAATGCTTCCCTGTACGAATCGAAAAGGGGGTTAGGGCGACCAGTGCTGGCCGACCGGGATGTAGAGACACCGTTCCCATTCAGCCAGAGACCTCACCCAGCCGACCATATTAGCAGGCAATTCATGCGCCTCACCTCCCAGAGTGATGTGGCAGACCTGGTAGGCGATGCAGTACGTATTTTTACAGACGGCAGCAAGATTGATGGCAAGGTTGGAGCCGCTCTGTCGATCTGGGAACGACAGACGGAAACCAGAACCAGAGAGTTCTTTCAGCGAATCACGGGGTCCGAGTCTATAGATTGCTCGTATAGCTCGTTTCTGTAATATGAATATTGTCTCAATATCGGCAGCTGAGCCCCACAGCAGCAGACCATATGACATAACGCTATGAAAGTAGCTAAAATAAACTAATCGTGCCGTTCTTTCGTCAGTCAGTGACCTTATCTTTCTAACCGCATAGGCAGCTGAGCTAAGTCTTTCTGCCAAGGCTGTGATATGAGGACCCCATTGTAGTTTACTATCTAGAGTTATCCCAAGAAAAACTGTGGTATTGACTATTTGAACTAATTCATTATTCATAGTAAAATGAGTCTAACATTGGGCATAGTAAATTTTACACATTTTGTTTTCTTCGCATTGAGCAGCAAGTTGTTACTTGTGAACCAATGCAATATTTCCGAAAGGGTATTATTTACATCGTCAAGTGCTACTTTTTGTCTATCACTTTTAAAAATTAATGATGTGTCATGAGCAAATAATACTATCTCACAAAGATTTTTAGTGAAATAAGGAAGATCGTTTACGGATATTAAGAATAAGAGGGGTCCTAATGGAACCCCTGGGGTACTCCCATGACTAATGGGGCGCCAGAAGAGTCGATGCCATTAATGTTTACTTTTTGTACTCTACCAGTGAGGTAAGACTCGAGTAAGCCAAGTGAGCTGTTCGAAACACCATAATAACCTAATTTCAGTAGCAAAGTCTCATGATCAACACAATCAAAAGCTTTTGATAGATCACAAAATATACCAATGGCATCCTGCTTTTCCTCCCAAGCATCAAATATATGTTTCACAAGTGCAACTCCTGCATCCGTTGTGTTCCTGCCTTTAGTGAAATCAAACTGTTTGTTATGAAGTAACTTATTGTCTGTAAAATGTGAAAGCAATTGATTAAATATTATTTTTTCAAAAATTTTACTGAGGGTTGGGAGTAAGGAAATAGGTTGAAAATTTTAAGGATCACTTTTGTCTCCTGCTTTAAATAAAGGAATGATTTTACTGTACTTCATAAGATTAGGAAACTGATTTTCATCTATACATTTATTGAATATGAATGTGAGGTGAGGCGCTATAGCGGGCACTATTGATTTTATTATATTAGTTGAAATGCCCCAAAGATCCTCGGTATTTTTTATATTAATTGCCTGAAGGTAGGGAAGGTAATTGCCTTCCTCATCTATGTGGCAGGACGTGCGGTGGAGAGAAACAGGACCTAGGAACCCCCGGCTGAACATCTATGATAGGCTTATGCCGATAGCATACATCGCTCTCAGCCGGGAAGTTAACCGCAAGGTCCTGCTTCTACCCACCGCACCACTAAGTCTCAGAAATTATTATTGTTATGTTTAGTTTATTGTTTTTATCAGCAATTAGATTTATACATTTATTGACAATTTTTATTCTTTGAAAATTTATTTTGACAATTTTACACTTTTAAAATTATTAATTTGCTGAACTATTTAAACCTTATTATGAACTATTCTATTTATACACCCACAATTTTATGTTGGCCATGATATCGTTATTTATTAATTTTAATTCTACACTATTTTTAACCCCTTAATTTTAGCTAGCTTTAAGACCGTAATTGTACACCCTATTAATAAAAAATACCAGGAAAGCCTTACTCATGGTAGGGAAACAGAGTCGCGGCCCAGGCCATAGCGCCTGGACAAAAAAAAACCTAACCTAACCTAAACAACAAAAAATAGCTAGGAAGGAAAGTAGAGAAAGTAGTCGAAGATGCTGCATTACTAGAATTAGTTTGTACTGCGATTTTTTAATTGTAAAAGGTTTATCTAATTGATTAAGTATTAAAGTTCTTTAATTTAAATTTTTGTTTCTGATTTATCTGTCACCAATTCTGATTCATCTGGGCACAAAATATTTGAATGTCAATATCTTGAAAACTACTGTATAAAAATGAGTCCGTCATTCAAATATGTTCTTTGGAATCCATCATTTCATCTGAATATGTGTTACAAAGCTGATAGTGACATTTAATTTTGGCCAGATGAATCAGTTGAAAAATTAAATTTCGAAGAAATACCCATTACATTCACCTTATTTAATGTATAATGACTAATGTGATGAATGATGACATGAAACCCTTGTAGAAATGTTTCTTTACACTATTCGTCGAATTGCCTGTATGAAATCAGCAGGCGTTAAATTTAGAATTTTTATTTTCAAAATTTCTTTTAAACCTTTCACCGCATCTTATTCTGCTTTTGGTACGTTCGAGAGCACATTGCCGGAACTTAGCTACGGTAATGTTTTTATCTTTAGATAGTAAGCAATTAGCTCGTATTAAAAATTCACCCGTCATTCTGATATCAGGTTGGCGGCTCACTAACTTTTTGAAATAACTCTGGTTTTTTAAAAGCACATTGCTTCAAATTTTACGCACATTTCTCACATTGCTAGAACATTGATTTCATGTGTATTTATGGAATTACTGTTTATTGACGTACACCCGTCATCCTGATGTTCACGCTCGTTGTTCTATTACAAGTTAATGATCTAGTCTTTTTTTTTTTTTTTTTTTTTTTATATTTAGGTCGACAAATTGACGCCACTCGCCTGATGGTAAGCTGAGGCGACGTCTGGCAATTGAGGGCGACTCTCACAGTACACAGGAATACTATAGAGAGTGGCCCTCAACTTGACGACCCTGTAATGTGCCTCTTCACGCTTCGCTTAAAGAGCCCAGGGTTATATGTAGGAGGAAACACGTGCGCAGGCAGGGCGTTCCAAGCCACCATCGTTCGGCAGAGAAACGATCGTTTAAAACGCTCGGTTCTCGCGAAGACGGTTTCCACGGTATGAGGGTGACATCTCTGCCCGGCACGCGTTGTTCGGGATCGGAAGGGAGAGGGTGGGATCAGGTTGAAGAGCTCTTCAGAACACTCACCGTGGTAAATACGGTAGAACGCGGCCAAGGAAGCAATTGTTCGGCGCTGGGCTAGCGGCTCAAGGCTTCCCGTTACCTCCGGACAGTCTATAATGCGAACAGCGCGTCGCTGCATAGCGTCGAGTGCGTCCAGCAAATACTTCGCGGAGCCGTCCCAGAGGTGAGCGCAGTATTCAACGCAGGGTCTAATCTGCGTTTTGTACAGCAGACACCTCTGGTGCGGTGTAAAGAATCGCTTTACCTTGTTCAGTATTCCTAGTTTCCGCGAAGCTAGCCCAATACATCTCTCAATGTATTTTGTGTTATTGAGCTCTCGACGAACGTCTATGCCAAGGATGTCTAGATTGTCCTTCATTGGTAATATTGCATTCTGAAGAGTGGGTAGGGGAAGGAAAGGGGATTTTTTCGCTGTAAATGCACACGCCTGTGTTTTGTGGGCATTGAACTCGACCAAGTTCTCGGCACCCCATTGGGAGATACTGTCGAGGCTTCGATCGAGATCACCCACGAGATGTCGTCTCTCCTCCTCTATCACAGATCGCCCCGCCGTCGGACGAACCGAGTAACTCCCGTGCAATGTACTGTCATCTGCATAGCAATGAATGTTCCCGAGGGAAAGCATATCATTGATATGCAGAAGAAAGAGAGTTGGTGACAGTACGGACCCCTGCGGTACCCCGGCATTCACTTGCAAAAAGCGAGAAGCCTGGCCATCGCAGAGGACCCGCACTCGGCGCTCGTTTAAAAAACTGGCAATCCAGCTGCACAGTTGAGGAGGTAGACCATATGCCGGAAGCTTGGAAAGGAGCGAAGCATGCCAGACCCTATCGAAAGCTTTGGCGATGTCCAGGCTAATAGCCAAGGACTCGCCAAACCTTTCCATAGCCCCACCCCATACATGCGTGACGAATGCCAGGAGGTCACCCGTTGATCGTTTTGGCCTGAAGCCATATTGCCGATCATTGATTAGCGAGTGATCCTCCAGGTATCGCATGAGCTGCTTATTAATAAGAAGCTCGAGCACCTTGCAAATGACTGAGGTGACAGCTATGGGTCGATAGTTGCCTGGATCGGATCGATCCCCTTTCTTGGGGATCGGTTGTACGTTCGCCTCCTTCCAGGCCTCCGGCACGAGGCCTGTAGAGTATGACAGGCGGTACAGACGCGTTAATACTGGAGACAACTCAGCAGCACATTTTCGTAGCACCACCGCCGGAATGCCGTCAGGGCCACTGGCTTTCCGCGTGTCGAGTGACCGCAGCACTGCCCGTACATCACATTGCCTGATAACAATATCAGGCATAGTGTGGCCACAGTTGGCGATGGCGGGGGGCTGCAGGCCACGGTCATCGACCCGGGAATTAGCCGCAAAGAGGTCTGCGAGCATGTCCGCCTTCTCTTGGGCTTTGTGAGCCAGTGATCCATCAGGAAAACGCAGTGGTGGCAGCGAGGGTTGACAAAAATTTGACTGTACGGCTTTGGCCAGTTGCCAGTATCCACGGCTGCCCGTGGGATGGGATGTGAGCTCCTGACCAAGCCGCGCGACGCGCTGGGCATCCGCTCTCTTGAAGGCCCTCTTGAAGGCCAAGGAAGTCTATACCAAAGTCTATACCTACTCACCAAGACTTGGCACTATGGTAGAAATCATCGCTTGTCCGTGTCCTCCCAAATATTAAAATAACGATTCGAATTCGATCCCGCTGTGTGAGTGAGGCACACAGTGAACAAAACACACAGCTGTTTGTTTTAATGACAAATAGTAAGTAGCAGTAACTAGAGTATTCTTATATCTGTGCACGTTCGTAGGAAGCTTTTGCTCCGTGGGTTAAAGGTCTTGAAATAATCCAAGCCATCAAATAGTAAGTAGAGTATTGTTACTGAGTGAAATAACAAGTGCTACATACTCGATGCTCATATACTTTTATTGGTTCTTACAACTTAATCTAAGTACTTACAACCACAATGGTCAACTAAGTATACAGTCTCGGGGTGAACAACAAGTGAGTCGGCATCGGCACCAACCTGCCGCTGCCTCTATGCGAGCGAGGTAGTCTGGTAGTCTGGTAGTCTGGTAGTCTGGTAGTCTGGTAGTCTGGTAGTCTGGTAGTCACTACAACAATGTGGGTACCTATGTTATATTACTACGTTATAGTCTTACTTAACTACTCAACGTCAAACGTCGTAGGTCGTAAGTATTGGGAGGTAGGTAGGGCAGGGAAGTACTTGCCTCCAGTGATAGGTACTATACAAAGGTAAAGTATAGGTCGAATAAATGCAGTGCTATTCATTTAGCTGAGCAACAACTAGTGTAGGTACATTGTCACCTACATGTACCGACTGGTAGATATTACTACTTACATTACAACTTTGTCACATCTAACTACTAAACTAAGCACTTACCTAACTAACTATTTGAATTTCACAACACAACAATACTTTTTCAATAAATCACAACGGTTTGGCACAAGTTTCTAAATTAATTGCCATCGTCGATACGACATCATCTGACTCTATTGTGTACAACAAAATAGATCAAGTCCCGACAGTTCCCTCACCTCTCACCTCTCACCTCTCACCTACCATTACATAGGATTGTCACGAGACCTCTTGCGAGTCTGTCATAGACTCGCACTCACCGTCCGTCTGACATTACGAGTCTAGAGGCAATTTAGGACTAGTATTCAATTAAATATAAAATCCCTACGTGCTCTATTGGTACAAAAATATAAATTAATAATCACAATATCATATCATTTACATGACACAATGTCGAATGGCTGAGAACAACTCAGAAATAGGTTTATAATATTGACTATCTATCTTGATAATGGAACATCACAAGGTACCTATTACATGCACCGGTACACACTTAACTCACATACAGCTATTTTACTGGCCTTCGGTGCTCGTTTCTGAACACCCTATAACGATTTTGAGGATCACAGGAGAGAGATCACAATACAATATGCGATCATCATCATCGTGTCGCCCTCGCCGTCACGCCCTCACGCCGTCACACCCTTAACCGCACGTTGTGCTTGTGCAGCGTACCAAACTCCATATATTATGGTCATGACTTAAGAAATGAGTCTCATAATAACTGTTGTCTGGAACAGAACCATTTTCCTCTAGCAACTAGTTGTGAGACCGAGGCCGAGGCGATGACAGGAGACAATGAAACATCGAATCTACAAAATGCTAAGTATAGTGGTTTAGACACCGCGGTGGTATGTTGCTGTCTGTTGCACAAGTCGTGTAGATATGTATGTATGATGTGTCGTCATTCAGTCGACGCTCACAGTAGCTCCCCCCCTCCCCCTCCCCCGCCGCCCCCCTCCGCCAGCAGGTTCGCGTGCTCCTGTCAACATAATAAGTAATTTAATGAGCACGCGTGAGTTTGTTATTTAATATTGTTAGTCGTGTAAAACTTCCCCCACTACTTCCTGTCGAGTCCCCTAGCCCGTGGAGTGGTGGCACTACTGCACTGCACTACTGCACTGCACTACTGCACTGCACTACACTGCACACCGTCGCTTCACAACAAGAAGACCATTTTAAAGTAGTCGTACCTATTGGTCCCTTGGTCATAATCATAATTACTCATAACGCCCCGAAAGGTTAATGGAGGGAATAGACGTTTTGGGAGAGTTGTCTTGTTGACACTGTTTCACTGTTGACGTTTTGCCCTTTGGTCCAAACCAGAGACTTGGGATGGCGCTCGCTCAATTTGGTTCCATTTGTTAATTTGCCGCATGCCGCATGCCGCATGCCGGTACCGAACTCCCGGCGCGGCGTTCAGAAAAAAAAATATATCGAATTTATTTGGACTGTTGTTGAGTCGAGTTTGGTATAGTTATCAGCTAAGTCGACGATGCCCAGTTCATTCGTCATACCAGTTTTTTAGGGTTCTGTAGCAAAATATCACACAATCCCTAGCATTATATTATACATTTAATTATTTTCAATCTAAAATTGAATCTTGAACGTACTGCGACTTTCGTCAGTGCAGCGGCAGCGCAGCAAAAACGCAAAAAGGCCTGAAAAACGTAATCCAATTAACGAGTCCAATTATCCAATTAAGTGACCTGCTGCAGCGTGGACCTGCTCGGATTGGGAAGCGGCTGGCGCGTAGTCAAGGACCTGGCTACCTCTGACCACAATGGAATGCTATTCAAAATTTCGCTTCAAAGAGCCAATGGAATTTCCGTATTATAAACATTTATATTAATAAATATTTTTGAAATACATCTGCTTTATTTTTTTTCTGAACGCCGGGAATTCGGTACTTGACCTGACACGGAGTTCGATCTGCCTACCGGGCCTTTTGGACTCAGATGGACGTATATAACATCCGTACCAACTAGCATTGCTGTACTCAAAATGGTATACCTCTCCATACATTCAAACGCAATAGCACCTGGACTACTAGGCTGCTAGGCGTTGTCTCCCAGTGACCAGTGACCAGTGTCCTCCTGTATAGTGCAAGTGTGTGAGTGTGTGAGTGTGTGAGTGTGTGACATGTGTGTGTGAGTGTACCTCGGCGAGGGGAGGCGCGGGCGGCGCGTACACGCTCTCGTACACCGGGTTCGCGAAGTGGTTGCCTCCGTTCTGTCAACAAAACACATACACACGTTACTATCTCTACACAGTTTAGCGTAACTACTTCGTGCCCATACCTTCTTAAGAAATCCAAACTATGTGCTGTGCTAGTCCAACCGATAACATTTCAAATATTGAATGCCTTTTAATTGAATTTCCTGCGTGGCTGTGGGCCAGTGTTGGATCAGAGCTGCAGCAGCTATGCTACCTGACATATGACGTCACAAGCGCAACTCCTCATGTGACGTGTGCTCCACACAATACACATCACAGTTCGCGTCACAACAAAACACACATTATAATAAACAATAGCCTAACGTCACGCCTCTTGAGTTCACCCTTGAAGGTAGTCATTTACGAAAATATTAATTCCCAGTAAAGCAGGTAATAAGTGTGCACCTCGTTTCCGTACTAACAGTTAAAATACATTGCCATCCAACGTGTAGTCAGCGTTTAAGTAACAGGAAAATATGAGACTGTATCTCTCAAGGCTTCTATTATCATTATCAGATGATTATTACAAATTCCCAGCGCCCAATTCGACTAAAGTGTTTACTGGTTCAGTAAACAGTATAGTATTGCAGCTGCTACCTACCGGCTACAACCATGTCCGTTTAGATTGAGGAGCCACATTTCGTATCTTAATGAAATTTATACATATAGGTATTTAGTAAGCATTTTGTAGCCTTATGTATGATTTTGTAGCATTCGAAAGTAGACAAAATCTGAGTTTTGTAGTATTAAAATTAAAAAAGTTATCATACATTATATGTGACTCCTCAGACCATTATTTAAGAGTCGCCATTTTTCAAAGAAGTGGTAGGAGTTCAATTAATGCGCAATTCCTTTGTCATTTAGTAGTATGTATATTAGTTTTGTAGGATAAGATTCAGTAATATAATGAGTAGATTAGAAGATATGGCACATTTTAACTGGCTCCTCAATTGAGATGCTTAAAAAAATATATTTGCGTCTAATTTACTTATACTTCTAACGAAATTTGAAACAAACACATCGATATTTTGTATAAATTTATACTAAATGCACGTATAATCCTGCCATGAAAAAGTACATATCTACGAAGATATTAGCTATCCTATAATTTCCCTCCAAATTGTTTCGTAAGGTGTCCATGAACAACCCAGGTGGGGTACCACCATCATTGCGGCGGTGAGACCGATCATGGACGATTGGCTGCAGAGGCAGCATGGTGACCTCACGTATCCTGCGACGCAGATCGTTACCGGGCATGGATGCTTCGGTAGCTATCTGTTTCGCATCCATCGTGAGGTCACACCCCGGTGTCAACACTGCGAGGTTTCCGACGACGACACCGCACTCCACACGTTAGTGGAATGCTCAGCGTGGGCGAGTCAGCGCCGGAACCTCGTAGTGGTTCTGGGCGTGGATATCCTCTCACTGGAAACCATGCTCCAAGCCATGGTCTCCAGAGAGAGTAAGTGGAACGCGGCCGTGTCCTTCTGCGAGCAAGTCATGCTTGCGAAGGACAAGGTGGCCAAGAGGGAGAGGGAGCGTACCCTCCCCGCCGAGTTCCGTAGTCAGCGGCGAGGGCGCCGCAGACTCATCTACGCCCAAGGCCATCGACCTCCATGGTCGGGGCCTGAGGACGGCGGGCTCGCCACCCGCCGTCCTTACAGAAGCAGGCTAGAAGGGTTGCGTGTTGCGGGGCCTTTGCCCCATAGCACGCAACCAGATTCACTCACTGACGCGGAATAAAACCCTACCCCAACGACACGGGATTCTCATCCCGACCAATCCCCGCGGAGACCACAGAGGTGGTCAAAGTCCGCCGGGCGCCACTAGAAATACCTGCTTGTAACCAGAGGCAACGGACGTTAGAATGGCCGCGGCCTTAGGCCACGTAATTAAAAAAAAAAAGGTGTCCATGAATTATTTTTATTAGGTACTTAATATTTTGTATAAAAAAGACTGACGGACGGACGGACAGCGAAGTTTCAGTAACAGGGTTACCGTTTTACCCTTTGGGTACGGAACCCTAAAAAGCAAGTAATCAATTCTAGAAATTTATTAGATGTAGATAGATTTGAGAATAGTTTAGATTTACAATTGAACCTGGTAGGTGTCGATAGCTATCCCGGTGAACTTCATACCGCCAATAGTACCGCCCGATTTGGCTAATTTTGGTCTTAAAATAGTCGTAGAAGTTCAGGGAAGGTAGGACGGCTAGTAATTATGTATTATTCAACTGCAAGCGTCACCAATGGTGGTTTTTCTTTTTTCATTAAAAAAGTACACTGATATTACATAATTTCTTAGTCAATAGGTTTAATCTTGTTTTCTAATCTCGAAAACGGTTAAAACGTATAAAAAAAGCTAAAAATAAATTTAGGAAATTTAACCCTCTACTTACAATATTGTGATCATACAAATAGCGAGAAACTTATAGAAAACGAGATATATGCTAAATAGATATATACAATATTGTGATCATACAAATAGCGAGAAACTTATAGAAAACGAGATATATGCTAAATAGATATATACAATATTGTGATCATACAAATAGCGAGAAACTTATAAAACGAGATATATGCTAAATAGATATATACAATATTGTGATCATACAAATAGCGAGAAACTTATAGAAAACGAGATATATGCTAAATAGATATATACAATATTGTGATCATACAAATAGCGAGAAACTTATAGAAAACGAGATATATGCTAAATAGATATATACAATATTGTGATCATACAAATAGCGAGAAACTTATAGAAAACGAGATATATGCTAAATAGATATATACAATATTGTGATCATACAAATAGCGAGAAACTTATAGAAAACGAGATATATGCTAAATAGATATATACAATATTGTGATCATACAAATAGCGAGAAACTTATAGAAAACGAGATATATGCTAAATAGATATATACAATATTGTGATCATACAAATAGCGAGAAACTTATAGAAAACGAGATATATGCTAAATAGATATATACAATATTGTGATCATACAAATAGCGAGAAACTTATAGAAAACGAGATATATGCTAAATAGATATATACAATATTGTGATCATACAAATAGCGAGAAACTTATAGAAAACGAGATATATGCTAAATAGATATATACAATATTGTGATCATACAAATAGCGAGAAACTTATAGAAAACGAGATATATGCTAAATAGATATATACAATATTGTGATCATACAAATAGCGAGAAACTTATAGAAAACGAGATATATGCTAAATAGATATATACAATATTGTGATCATACAAATAGCGAGAAACTTATAGAAAACGAGATATATGCTAAATAGATATATACAATATTGTGATCATACAAATAGCGAGAAACTTATAGAAAACGAGATATATGCTAAATAGATATATACAATATTGTGATCATACAAATAGCGAGAAACTTATAGAAAACGAGATATATGCTAAATAGATATATACAATATTGTGATCATACAAATAGCGAGAAACTTATAGAAAACGAGATATATGCTAAATAGATATATACAATATTGTGATCATACAAATAGCGAGAAACTTATAGAAAACGAGATATATGCTAAATAGATATATACAATATTGTGATCATACAAATAGCGAGAAACTTATAGAAAACGAGATATATGCTAAATAGATATATACAATATTGTGATCATACAAATAGCGAGAAACTTATAGAAAACGAGATATATGCTAAATAGATATATACAATATTGTGATCATACAAATAGCGAGAAACTTATAGAAAACGAGATATATGCTAAATAGATATATACAATATTGTGATCATACAAATAGCGAGAAACTTATAGAAAACGAGATATATGCTAAATAGATATATACAATATTGTGATCATACAAATAGCGAGAAACTTATAGAAAACGAGATATATGCTAAATAGATATATACAATATTGTGATCATACAAATAGCGAGAAACTTATAGAAAACGAGATATATGCTAAAACGATTTTTGTGACCTTTTGAACTCAAATTTTAAAAGACGCGGACACCCTACTTTATGTAGGTTTTGACACAACTTTTAGGATGTATAAATATAAGTTAGTACTAGTTTCCAGCCAGATTGAAAGAATTCCGAGATTTTCGTTAATTTTATTGGCCTATAGTCCGGACTCTATATTTGTTCGACAAGTCTTCGAAGTATGGAAGAAATTTATTTTCTGAATTCAAAGTAGTTTTGTTTTTCCATGGAAAATGGAAAATGGTAGAAGATTTAAACAACTAATGTGGCTGCATTCAGAATACCTGGCGATGTTCATTTTGTTCAATTCCACATTCACTAACGCTACTACTTTCCATTTTCATTTTTTGCTTTAAGAAATAATATCATGATACTCTTGAAACTAAGCGAAGCACGCATGCTTTCCTTGCAAAATAGCTGCTTTGGTTTAAATTTTATCATAACTTGTATGTACCAAAAAGTTTATTGAGAGTAGTAACGCAATTTCTGTATTTAGTAGAGTCGATGAAGCGTGTTTCTGTATTACGTTCCACACTCATACAGGGCAGTGTGGTAGAAAGACTTAAGCCTTTTTTTTTCACTGTACTTTAATGATTAATTACTTTATGATACAGTTTTATAGAAAATCTCATGGAAAATCTCATAGAAAATCTGTATCACAAAACAACTTTTTAGTTTTTTATACTATTGTCTCATAATCATAGGCTTCATATGTCGTCAAATTTTGAAATCATAATTCGAATCTTTCGACCTTAGATTAGATAAAATAAATTTCTAAAACCAGTCATACCGCCATCAACCGGTCACCCTTAATAGCCAATTCTTAAGGAATATCGGAAAGTAATCTGGTTTTTAAATACCAAGTGATACAATGTTGATGTGTACCTACATGTGTATTTAGTAGACATTTATACTAAATGTTAGTGTGACTATCTAGTTTTTGATTCTGTTGTGATCTCAGGTAGGTACAGTCAATTATTCATTAAGTAGAACGTCTGGCTTGAGGAGCCAGTTAAAATGTGCTATATCTCCCAAACTTCTCATTATTAATGACTGAATCTTATCCTATAAAACTAATATACGTAAAACTAAATGACGAAGAAATTGCGCATTAATTGAACTACTATGTACCTACTTCTTTGAAAAATTACAACCCGTAAGTAATGGTCTGAGGAACCACATATACTGTATATTTTTTTTTTAAATTTTAATACCACAAAACTCAGATTTTGTCTACTAACTACTCTCGAATGCTACAAAATCATACCTAGTTTTGGTAAATATTCATCCATGATTTTTCTAGTTCTGACGAGGCTCCTCAATCTAAACATTTAGATTGAGGAGCCACCTTTATGTTCTTATAACTTTTGAAGTATTATACTACAAAATCGATGACTGAGGCTACTAAATTTTTAAACTTACTACGTACTAAATGCGTATATATTAATTTCATTAAGATACGAAATGTGGCTCTTCAACCTAAACGGACATCTACAACCATGTATGACTTATGTATGAATCAAGGTGTATCAATAGTTATTGACAGTAACAATATTGTTCGAGCCCGTACAATCGTTGCGTTCACTCCATCTCACACGTATAATAGACGGGTTGTAAATCAGGTCAAGACCACCTTAATAAATATTTGTAAGCTCTTGAATTAAAAACGATTAAAAGTTAAGTGATCTTTAATAAAATAAAATAATGCTTTAAATCGTGCGCCATTTTGGGTTTGTAAATATTTATACATTGTTTAAATTGAAATGTACATTCAGAGAATGAAGTAAATAAGTTCCTTGGAATACTAAAGTATCACAGCGACGCACACACACAGAGGCACACGCCTCAGTTACTCTTTGAAAAATACATAAATAGGTACTGTTCGTCAAGTAGGTAGGTTATTTTATTTATTTATTTATTTATTTTATAATTTTTGTACATACCTACACACAAAAAAATAAACAAGAAACAGAAGTACAAAAGAATAAAGTGAGCATAGTACAAGGGCATTACTTATTCCTAAAGGAATCTCTTCCAGCAGGTCTGAGAGGAGAAGTAAGAGTGAAAAGGCTAAGTGTGTGCAGTGCAAGTAAATAAATAAACCTACATAAACTATGGGTGCCATAATATATACATAGATAAATATATACTGAGCTATATATACAATACTTACATATACTCCCATATATAGCTAGGGTAAAGAGGACAGATAATTTGTTTTGACTTTAGTTTTAAAGAGAGTTATATATAGGTATATATATACTGACTTTATTGGGCAATTAGCGAAACTGAGTTTAATTCCTGTGAGGGAGGTCAGTCGTACGGACCGGTACAGGTGGGTGCTGAGTCAACCGAGTAATGTGAAGGTAACAGATTCGTGTGGGGTCTCACTCACGTTGTGTCGATGCTGGGGCTGGTGCTGGTGGTGCTGGTGGGGCTCGAGCTCATCCTCGCCGGCCAGGTACATGGGGTTGTTGATCTCCACGTTGTTGTCGGCGAGTCGCGCGTGCACCCAAGCGCCCCTGCAACACGACACGTCACTGGAGGTCAGAGGGGAGGGGAGCGAGGGGTGACACAGCCAGGGCCATACCGGGCCATACGTACCGTCGGCGCCGGTGCAGTAGGTACAGCGCCGCCGCCGCCAGCGCCAGCAGTGCCAGCGCGCCACCCGCCCACGCGCCCGCCCCGCCGCCCGCCCCGCCGCCCGACGCCGCCTCACCCGCACATCGCGCCTCCTCCGGGCACGCGCAGTACACCTGCGCGTTGCTCGCTGTGGACACACACACACATCAGTAGGTACCTACCCTCACGGGGCGGATGTGGCCAGAGCCCGGTGCGTGATGCTACTCACGGTGCGGCCCCCAGACGCAGATGGCGGGCGCCGCGCACACAAGCACGGTGCAGGCGTGGTCGTGGCCCACGTAGGCGCGGCAGGAGTCGCCGCCCCAGCCGTCCACACACGCGCACACATCTCCCCGCGCCGAGCGCACGCACGCGCCGCCGTGCCCGCACGGGCACGCTCCACCCTCACCTGCGACAGACAGGCAGCTATAGGTACCCGTCAGAGTACACAACACAGAGCTCCACAGACCACTACATAGATACCTACATACGAACACTGCCCGCCGAAAGAGAGGGCGCCGCCGCAGCTGTAAATGAACTCTGATGCGTCTTGACAGTTCAAAATGAATAAATTAACATGAAATAGACGCCTAACATAATTATTACTACATAAACACTAAACATTTATAATTATGTATACGTATTCAACACAACCAGCAATCTGGGAACCTTGCCAGGCGGCAATGACGCGGAGGATTTTTTAAATGATATATATTCTTAGTATATAATTATGTACATTATATTGTAATTATTATTGTAAATAATTATTCTTTGTCAATCTGTATACGTATTGATTACTATATTGCGTAACCGCAAGATTGCAGAAGTTGCGGAGCCACGTTTGATGCAACTGCAATGCAACGGGCAGCGGCAGTTGTTTGATTATTATGATTAGCGGCGACGTGTCCTGTCCATGTCCTGTCTGACGGCTCGTATTGACAAGCTAGAGACCGAGACCGTTCACGGGGTGCCATAATGTCACGACGACGATTCGAGCCTGTCTAGTGACGTCACGTCGGCTTGTCCACCCCGAGCGACGTGCCTGCGTCTGCGCAGTGACCTATGACAACACCACCACTGACACACGGCGCTCACTCTGCTATTGAGTCTATCTTTGTGATGACGAAGGCACTTGCATTGTGTTGTTGCCACTACGGACCTATCCTAGCTGTGTATCAATGTCTATGTTTGGTTTTTTTTTAGACCCGCGGCTACGCGACCCCGGTGGCCCTATTGTCGATTGCTGAGCGTCCCGGGTACGCCCTCGTAACGGTAACCCCAGAGCTAACTTTACCTACATATAAAATGGGAGACAAAGGTCTCTACATGAAACTCACCGGATCGCCGGTGACGCCGCTGCCCCCTGACCATGGCGCAGCACCACTTGTCGTCAACTAACACGGCGCGAGTGTCCGAGCGAGCCTGTCCGACGCGACAGACGACGACGATGGCGCGCACTTCGGCCGCGAACCCACCTCGCACTGTATACTGTATCTATATCTACACTACAGAGCGTGGCGGAGGTGTACTACTGATTGCATCCTCTCACCTCGTCACGGCACACACGTCACACGTTATACGTCACACATGAACGCGACCGGCACTAATGAGCCTACCGATGCGGGCTCGACGCAGGCGATGTGCCACCATCACCACCACTGATCAATTCGACACAAGACGATGTGAATACGGCGAATTAAAAATCATTCCGTTCTGCACAATTTACAACAACACGGTTTCATTCAATCGTATTAAGTCGTGGTGATATCACCATGATTTCAGGTTAAAGAAGTTGAAGGTAAGTACAATACAACCCCAACTTATTTGACTATTTTAAAACAAAAAAAAAATGACGGCTTTTTTGACTACACTGTTAAAGATCATTTGAATGAATTTAACTAGGTAGGTACCTACTTAATATCGTAACTCTTATGTTTTGGTGGCAGACGATGATGTAACAAAGAGTGGCACCAGTTGACATTGACACTATACTGGCGAGTGGCGACCCATAGCGCTGCCGGACCGCTGCACGCTGCCGCGCTGCGCTGGAGCGCTTGCGTCAGCGAGCGAGGCCGAGCTCCGAGCTGTGGGTAAGTACCTACCTTACCTACCAACTTATTTGCAAATGTCATTAACACGTTATGTTGTGGAGGAAAATGTTCAATTCATTGGAAAGGAAAGATCGCAATTCGGTATTTCCTTGCCGTGGGTAAGTCCCACTCAAGTATCATTCGTGTTATTAGAACTACGATACAACTACATTACAGATTACTTAGAAATAGTACCTCTGTCCTCTGATACATTGAAATAGCACTCGATTTTACCGAATCCGAGGCAGTACATTATGAGAGCGCGAGTGCAGTGTGTGCAGTACTGCAGTTGCAGTGGGGAGGCAGCACGTGGCCGCCGCCGACGCTGGTACTGCCACTCGCTCGTACTTCGCGCCGCGGCTGAGACGCGCGAGGTCAAGGCCACACAAACCTGTTCCCGGAAGCGACACACTCGCCACACACGTGCCGCATGTACAGCGACCTTACTTTTATGACACTTTGATTCTTTACCAAAACGATCATTTGATTTGATACGAGCCATACATTTGACACTAGCGCCTCTGTTGTTATATTCCTAACGGTATACGGCAGCGTCACAGGAGCGACTCTAAGTAAACGTCACCGTCCGTCCCTATCTATCTACGAGTATAATCCGTACTCCGTAATCCGAATACTCTTAAACAGCAATCAAGTCAAAATTATATTATCTCATCAAAATTCGGGAACGGCTGGACCGATTTGGCTATTAAAATATTCGTACAAACTCAGGGAAGGTTCAAATGTTTCGAGGCGACACGAAGTTCACTGGACTGCTGTGTTCACTGTCGGATCTATGGGACTAACTGATTGCGGCACCAAGGTAGTCTTCTCTCTGTCCCGTTGCTGTATGTAGGTCTTAGTGAATGTATTTGTATAGCGAATCAAGCGGAGAGCTAGTAATCTGCGACACAGGGCTCCCCTAGTGCAGATACCAGTCTTTCGCGAAGGGGCTGAGTATTGCATTGTTATGAAAAGCTTAATACTTTAGACTAGATTAGAATACATGTATGATACCTTTATGGAAGAGAGAAATAGAGAAATTACTTTACTTTACTTTACTGTGTCGCGTAGAGACACAAGTACAAAATAGACATATCAAATTATTCGACCCTGTGCGTAAGTAACTTCGTTAATCAATATGAATTGTTGTTGCGAAGTAACTACACAAGCGGAGCTCTAGAAATAGATGTACATAGTCCATGGACTCACCGCTGGACGAGGGTGCCGGCGAGGAGAGCGCCGGGAGTGCGGGTGTCGCGGGGGGCGGGGCGGCGCGGGAGAGCTCGCAGCGGGGACCGCTGTACCCCGCGTAGCACGAGCAGCGCAGAGGGGGCGCGTCCTCCCCGCCCGGGCCCCGCGCCCCCTCGTCCACCTCGCAGCGCCCGCGCCGGTGGCAGTGCAGCGCGCAGCGGTAGTGCTCGCAGTGCGCACCCGCGAACAGCGCCGGGCAGCGACAGTGCGCCTCGCCCGAGCGCTGCAGCTCGCACGCGCCCGGCCCGCACGCCAGCGAACACGCCGCGCTCGAGTTGTCCACGCTCGAGTTGGCCGCGTCCACCTCGCCGCGGGGTATCACGCACCGCCGCCGCTCCTGCACGCCGGCACACAGTTAGGCACACGCGAGTCTCGCACACATACATACCGACACGGGTGGGGGCGGACGGACCTGGCGGGCGTCCTCGTCGAGCGGCACCAGCCCGTCGGGACACAGGCACGAGTAGCCGCGCGGTGCGTCGCCGCGCACGCAGAGCGCACTGGGGTTGCAGGCGCCCGCCACGCAGGGGTCGAGGGCCCGGGGCGCGGCGGGTGCGGTGTGCAACAGCGCCAGCGCCGAGAGCGAGGTGCGCGCGTGGCCGGGGCGCGGCGGGGGCGGTGCTGGGGCCAGGCGCGGGCGGCGCGGGACCCGCAGCAGGCCCCGGGGTGCGGCGCACCACACCCACTCCTCCCACACCACCATTCGCACGCACGCGCGGGACCACACCACCGTGGCGTTAGCCAGAGCCGCCGCCGTGCTGTTGCCCACGTGGATCAGGTCTGTCGGTGGGAGACACACGATCACCACTCGACCTTCAAACCACAACACACAGCAACTTGGGTGTGCTTCAAGCTGTAATCCTCATATTTGAAATCTCATTGAAAACGAATTTTGACAACGCTAAAAAATAGTCATGAAATAGTCATGAAATAGTCATAAATAGTCGTACATGTAAAAAAAATTGTCGTATTATAGTTTCGGCGTTTGTGACGTCGCTGTGTTACGTCATGCCGCTGAGAGGCGCGTACAGAGTGGTACAAGGGTACGTACTATTATATAAAATCAAAGTGCTAATTCTGTGTATTTAATAAATAACAGTGTCACAAAACTCTAAATGATTATTCTATATTTGTAATTACGACGCGCACATGGTGAGCATACGCCATGGCCGCGCCGTCATTGTCTACGCAACTAGTCTATATGTTGCACAGTTACCTAGTGCTGTCACCCTTTTAGACGAGAAATTAATTATATTTTTTTTTCTTCTATATTTTTTGTGTACTTCGTATCTGCTCAACCGATAACCATGGCGTACGCAATTTCATTTGAGCATCTCGTGAATTACGCAATCAATTATCCAAACTTTCCAAAATATCCCCGGAAGATATTTTATCTACTAAATATACTCCGGTTTTCGATATAACTGCATCTAATAATTCCATAAATAGAATAAAGAACTACATCACTTCTTTAAAATCTAAATTCGATAGAAATCTTTATAATAGAACGGAATCAATTATTCACCACGTGTTTCATAGACTATCTAGAATTGATATATCCCTGCCTACCACCGCAAAATCAATTAAGTCCGTCTGGGACGCTTATAATTTGGCCCATGCGGATTTGAACGCATTAAACTGGCCATGCGGTCAGGAACCGGTCTGCGTCGACCAATCTAGCTATGCGCGCGAAAACGGCACTTACATAGCATTGCTATACGAACGTAAGTAGTTTGCTGAATTGAGTAAATTCAAATACAATGGTAAAACTTGTGTGCGCGCATTCTTACAAAAAATGAACGAGTTTATGGCTTCTAGGGACAAAGTATTCCTAGGGACAAAGTCCTATCCTTTGCTTTCGAGATATTTTCAGAGGATGCCTTACATTGGTATCGAGCTGTCAGGGATAGTATACAGTCATGGGAAGATTTTTGCCAATATCTAAAGCGTGATTTTAGTCCACATAACTATAACTATAAATTAATGTCGGAAATTAGATTGCGAACATGGGATAAATGAGAATATAACTATATATCTTTCTAAAATGCAAGGTTTATTTTCTCGTCTAGATACTCCTATCAGCGAATCTGAAAAACTAGAAATACTATTAAACAATATTAGGCCATGTTACATACATGCACTTTTAACTACGACATTCCTACATTACTTACTTTGTGTAGAAGGTTCGAAAAATACTATAGCCGTAATAAACAATTTGTGGAACCACCTAGGCCTGCTGATACCTTGGCTCCTGATCTAGCATATAACGGCCATTTTATCCGTAATTCAAATAAAAACTCCCCAAATAATAATTTCTATAAAAATTATAAACCATGTTTTACTAAATCTAATGCTAGTCATTGGTAAACGCAATTAATATCTCCAATAAATATAAACAGTACTGTCCGAGATGCAGAACCGACACTCACTCTTTATATGGTTAAAATCGACCACGCTTTCTGATTTGTTTTAAATGTGGACTAAAAGGATATCGTTCTGTCGATTGTCCTACTTGTAAACCTAATGAAAAAGCTAAAAAACTCCGATTGGGACAAAATAAAGACTAGGTCAAAGACTAATAAGGCCGAGTGGCATAATTGGCTTAACTATGTTTCTAATTTTTTTAATTCTAATAAACGTTCCCCAATCGAAGATTCTATGAAAATAAATGATGCTCCCTATATTCCGATAACGGTGAACAAAATACACACCATTGGTCTACTTTGTAACGTAGATAGACTCCTAATTGATTGCGTAATTCCTCAACAGATTCGTCAGGCGTGCCATCTCTGATTAGTACCTCATACGTTAGTTCTGGTTTGATGAGATGCTCAAATGAAATTGCGTAGGCCATGGTTATCGGTTGAGCAGATACGAAGTACACAAAAAAAATATATATAGGAGATAGAAAAATAGAATTAATTTTTCGTCTAAAAGGGTGTTAGTACTAGGTCACTTTGCAACATGTAGGTTAGTTGCGTAGATAATGACTAATGGCCGCGCGCCACGGCATGTGCTCGCCATGTGCGCGTCGTACTTACAAAGATAAAGTAATCATTTAGAGATTAGTGACACTGTTATTATTTAGTTACATAGAATTAGCACTGAAATTTTATAAAGTAGTACATACCCTTTTAAACGAGTTCACACAATTTCAAAGAAAAAAAATTATAGATTGCACACGTCCTTGACTGTATGACTGTAAAACCTTTGTTCGGGTGCCACTGTAACGTAGATAGACTCCTAGCTTGAATACCTGGAGGGTTTCACTGACTGAGTTTGAATAAAAACACTAGTACGATTTTATACTTATAATTTCCGAGATAGCTCGTTACAAATAAACTACCACGGCTTTAGGGGTCGTGGATGATAGATGATTTTAGATAATATTAGGTACTTAGTTTAGAATACAGGCTATAGGTTTCAGATTCACGGGACGTGTGCTGAGTAAAGGAAACAGCACGTCACCTGATATGTCGTCGATCCCACAAGAGGGCGATCCACCGCGTTGTCCGCTTATATATAATCGTCGAGACGCCGAACATTTTGGTCGTCCGTCTTGCTCGTACTAAACCGCGTGACGTCACACGCCGACGTCACAACTTGACTCTGGTTCGTTTGTAACCATCTTAGGTAATGGTTCGCATAGATTTTTTTTAATAACTTGGAATTTAACATACTCTGTCCTGCAAAGTTTACCACTTCTGGTGGCGATAAATATTCTTTTCTGGGCTCAGTTACTATTCCGTTCGAGTTTTAGGGTAAAACTATCCCTCTTGTCACTCATATAGTACCAGGAATAAAACATTCCTTGATACTTGGTATGGATTTCTGGAGAAATTTTGGGCTATTTCCTGACCATTTAGACTCGGTTCTAGTCTCCAACGATAGTGAGTCCTGCGTTGCAAAATTAAAGTCCGACTTCGCTAGTATTACAATACCTTTAGAACTTCTAAAAGACGACCACAGAGCTACTGCTGACCACACTATTTCTCAATTTTCGGATGTGTCTTACCAAAAGCGGGGTCTGGGTCGCACTTCGTCAATAATCACTCGATCGAATTGATCAAAGATGAAGTTATAGAACCTTCACAGAGTCTATGGTCTAATCCCGTCATTTTTATACCTAAAATAAACAAAAAAAAAAATTGCGAGCTACGTTTTTGTCTAGTTAGTCGCAATTTGAATTCTACAACTAAAAACTAAAAAAAAAACCCAACAACAAACGGTAACTACAGTTATGAGTACTTTCATTCAAAATAGTAACTGTATATGGGACACTTTACCTAAAATACAATTTACTATGAACTTCGCCGTAAATGAAACTATATTTTTTTTCATTGCTTGTTTTTGATCGTAAACTGGTTGTGGTTAACACCATATTAATGCTGACCCTGATATGGTCCATGAGCCACGCGTTAGCTATGTCGAGTCATTGGGCTACTTACCTTCTATTTTTGAGAAGGTACAGTCAGCGTTACTAGCGGCTCACCAACGAAATGCTAATTCTTATAACTTAAAACGTACTTTCTACCTAGGTGACAAAGATAAATATTTTAGTAAGAAGCTTTCACCTTAACTCTTAAAAAAAATGTAAAATCACCACTGGTCTATAAACTTTCGTATATGTCTAACGAAATATTAGGCCAATGGCATACTACAGATTTAAAATTAATTAATTATAATCAGTAAATACTTGCGGAACCTCCTTCTAAACTTAAGGAACCCCAAAGCCACTTTGCAAACAACTCGCTCATAACAGTCGGAAACCGGTTCGAAACAACACTGCGTCGGCTATATAGTAACTGCCGTCAACTCACGTCGATAGATAAGAATTTTATATACCTACTGGCTAACAATCTTTACGAGTTGTATGAATATTGCCAACGCAGACCGATTCTTGACTGATTTTTTCGCACATATTGCCTATATCCTAAGTCTATTACACCTTTTATGTACACCCTTTCTACTATTTCAGGGAAGTGAACGGATGCTGAGTGGAACTCATGCATTGCCAAGAAGAAGCTGTCACTGGGGGGGACCTAGGAGAAGAATTTCCCCCAGCAAAAATTCTTCCCTGAAAGGGGGGGTGTGTGAAGTAGCTGTGTTACGTCATGCCACTGAGAGGCGCGCGCTGCTCGCGCCCCACCAAGTCTCACGCGTCGGCTATGCGACAAGGTCGTAGTATACAGGATGTTACGTTAGGGTTATATCAACCCGAAGACACCCCCATCAGCTGGTCGACCAGACCCCGTTTCGATATGTATCGACCGCCAAACAAGAAAAAAAAACATTATTACCGAATAAAACACTCGTTTGAACAACACTAGCTAAAATCAGCTGATACGGTCATTGACATCAAATAAGTAGTACAAAATAAAGCGCGCCTGTGAAAAATCTTCTCTGTCTCTGTTGGAACATTTTGTCTCTGTTTCGCCTCAAGGTCGCTGAGCGATGCCGCCTCCCGCGCCGCCCACCATTGTTTATTAGTAAGGACGTCAAGCACTAGTATTGGGACATGTTTGTTTTGATTTGAAATAACGCATATAACTTTCTTATGATGAACTTTTTTTTTCTTGTTTCACGGTCGAAACATATCAATGGGGGTTCTGGGCGATCAGCTGATGGGGGTGTCTTCAGATTGATATAACCCTTATGTAACACCCTGTATATACGAAGGACAAGCGTCATTTCGTCCTATCTCGGACCTACGTGAATATCCAGGCAAGTTGCTGTCTAACTTACAGCACCTGCCTCTGACTTCAGGTCAGAGGCAGGTGCTGTAAGTTAGACAGCCTGTAACCTATACTAAACTAAATACCTAACATATCTAGAATCATCTACCATCCACGACCCCTTTAGCCGTGGCAGTATAACTTGTAATCTGTTATCTCGAACATTATTTATATAAAATCATCCTAAGTGTTCTTATTTAATATCACTCAGTGGAAACCAATTAATCTGATAGGGAAGAAAGCAATCTTCGTTACACGTTATAGCTATAAGTTAGTGAGGAACAAATTTTGTACACTCAATTCCATAAAAATTTAGGGCAAACGATTTATTTTATTTTCAAATTAAATCAGCTCAAATTTATTGTAGCTATTATACGACTATTTCACGACTATATTTGGCATAAACTTAAAACCGAAAATAGCAGACGTTCCGGAGAAATTTGAAATTTTCAACTATCTGACTGTTTTGTCGTTGCGACTATTTCATGACTATTTTTTGGAACCTAAACCAATTCGATAGACTTTACTGTTTGCTTGCACCAGAAATGAGGATTACAGCTTGACGTTCAAGCTATAATCCTCACTAACTTATAGCTATAACGCCGAAACTATAATACGACAATTTTTTACATGTATGACTATTTATGACTATTTCATGACTATTTTTTAGCGTTGTCAAAGTTCGTTTTCATTGAGATTTCAAATATGAGGATTACAGCTTGAAACACCCCAACTAGGGGCTCGTTGAAGTTGTTCAATTAAACAAAACATTTGCACTCAGCAATGGAAACTGAGTAGGTAATTAATGTCACGACACCTACTATTAGAGAAAATATTAGGTACAGTAGGGCAGTATAGTGCAAGGGCGGCCAGAGCGAGAGCGAGCACCTACCGCCATCGACGTAGACGTGCGGCGGAGCACGTGCACCGAGCGGGCGGAGCGCGAACGTGGCGTGCAGCACGCGCTCCGAGCCGTCCAGGCGCACCGACTCGAGCGTGTCGTAGTACGCGTCCGTGAAGTACAGGCGCCGCGCCGCCTCGTCCAGCGCCAGCGCGCCCACGCGCCGCACGCGCCGCCACACCACGCGCCGCGCGTCCGAGCCGTCCAGTCCGGCGCGCCACACACCCGGCGCTGCGCCGCCTTCCGCCCAGTACAGGCGCCGCGCGCCCGCGTGCAGCACCAGGTCACCCGGCGCGGCGCCCTCGCGAGCGTGCAGCGTGGTGCGCGCGCGCCCGTCGCCCGCCGCCACGTGAACGCCCGCGCCCGCCGTCCAGTACAGGCGACGCGCCGCCACGTCGGGCGCACAGCCGCGCACTGGCTCGTCCCCGAGCAGGAGGCAGGGCGCGTCACGCGCTCGCCGCGCCAGGTCGTGCGCGCCGGCCGCGTCAGTCTCCAGCGCGCGCACGCAGCCCCCCGCGTCGCCCCACACCACCCACCAGCGCCGCTCGTCCCCCGCGCCCCCCAGCGGCGCGGCGCTCACACACAGGATGTCCGCGCCACCACCGGCGCCGGCACCCCTGTGCAACACGCCGGTTTACACACATCAAATAATAGTAGTTTATGAATCTGAATACGTTTTAATTCTTTATTATTATTTTTTTTGTAATTCAGGACACAAACAGTTATAAACAAATACACACACAAAAACAATAGATACTTACAAACGTAGAGGTCCATAAAAGTTATACATACGGTAGGTACTTCACATTCAATTTAAATATATAAATAAATATATATATATTTTTTTATGAAAAGTAGGCTTACGTTTGGCCTCAATCTCGCTTGATTGAAGGCGAAGATGAGGCCTACGATGGTACACGTTTGCCTAGAAGGTGTCTGTTCACTTTGACCTTAAAGATGTCCAGATTATAGCGTTCCGGAAAAACTGACCTCGGCAGAGAGTTCCACTCCTTAGCCGTACGCATAATGAAAGAAGAGGCAAATCGCTTCGTGCGTAATGGAGGAATGTCTACAACATAAGGATGGAACTGCTCGCCGCGCCTAGTCGTTCGGTGACGGAAAGGGGAAGGGGGTATCAGGTCATGTAAAACCTCCGCACACTCACCGAAATGTAACCGATAAAAAGCCGAAAGGCAGGCCACTCGTCTACGGTGTTCTAGGCTCTGAAGATTTGCCCCCACAAGTGAGTCACTGCCTATGATCCTCTTCGCTCGGCGCTCCAACGAGTCCAAAGCATCCAGTTGATATCTAGCAGACCCATCCAAGAGATGGGAACAGTATTCCATACAAGAGCGAACTTGAGCTCTGTAAAGATTTAAGAGCTGCTCCGAAGTGAAGTACCATCTCACCCTAGAGAGGATACCAAGTTTTTTGGCAGCAGTGTTTGCTATGGACTCAATGTGGCGACCGAAATTTAGACTGGATGAGAGATCAAGCCCTAAGAGCCCAAGACGGTCGTTAATCGGAACGGGGACATTCCGGAAAGTCGGAGTCAGTTGGAATGGACTCCGTTTCGCCGAAAAAAGACAAGCCTGTGTTTTGGAGGGGTTGAACTCGACCAAATTAGCATCACCCCATTGAGAGACAGCCTTCAAAGTCGAGTTCACTCCCTCGACCATCAACTCCCTGAAGCATTGGACCCTTGAACCAGACTTTGCATCGGACAAGTATCTCACCAAGACTGTGCTGTCATCTGCATACCCAAAGATACCGGGTTACCAGCAGGTTGTTGATGTGCAGCAAAAAGAGAGTCGCGGAGAGCACAGATCCCTGAGGGACACCGGCATTAATACCAAGGAGATCGGACGAGGAGCCGTTAATGACAACTCGAATCGATCTGTGTCTCAGGAAATCTTCAATCCAGGTGCAAAGCCCAGGAGCAATACCGTACGCCGGAAGCTTGCCAATGAGACTTGCGTGCCAGACCTTGTCGAAAGCCTTAGAGATATCAAGAGACACGGCAAGAGCCTCACCGTGTCTTTAAATGGCTTCGCTCCAGAGGTGAGTAGCATACACAAGAAGATCCCCAGTAGACCGGCCTCGACGAAACCCGAACTGACGGTCACTGAGGAGGTCGCTGTCTTCCAGGTATGCAAGGAGACGATTGTTTAAAACACGCTCCATAATCTTACAGAGTATGGAGGTGATTGCGATAGGTCGGTAGTTGGCAGGGTCGGCGCGACTTCCTTTCTTAGGGACAGGTTGGACATTGGCAATCTTCCAGGATTTCGGAACTTGACCAGTCCTCAAGGACAAGCGATATAGGCGAGTCAGAACAGGGGACAACTCAGGCGCACATGACCGCAAGACAATGGCAGGAATGCAGTCAGGTCCACTAGCCTTATTCACATCCAGAGTGCTGAGTATTTTGAGTACTTCTTTTTTGCGGATGTGTACTATATAGTACAGAAGTCGTGCAAAGAATGTAAACAGGAAGAAAGAAATGTAAACAACAAACGGTTATCTGGCTGTTTGTAGGAACAGATTACGTAGCTTTAATTTGAAGGCAGCCAAACTATTATTAAATAAATCCAAGCACCCAAAATCCTCATTGTATGTGTCAACACTGCGTCTCAAGAAGTTGTTACTTGTATAAATCGTTCTATAGAAAGGTACCGAAAACAAGTTCAATGAACAAGAACCGACTAGGTACTCTTAGGTTTATCTTTTCTAGAATGTGTGGGGCGTCAATGTGGTTATTTAAAATTTTAAATTATTTTAAATAAGAATACTTGGTCAAACATTATGCGTCGGTCTGCGAGGGTGGTAGGTATTTTAAACGTAGTTTATGTATGTCAAGATTTACAGAAAATCTCATACAAAATCTGTATCATAAAATAACTCTTTAATTTATTATAGCACCGGTGTCATAATCATAGGCTTATATGTCAACTTTTGAAATCATAATTTTTGAAGTTAATGATGTACATGAGAGTCGGTGAACTAAGAACGTATGTTGTACTCATACACAGTGTACAGTCTTACACTGTACCTACGTGTGTAGGTGTTGGTGTAGGTACACTCCGTATACCGTACACTTACACTGTACCTACGTGTGTAGGTGTTGGTGTAGGTACACTCCGTACACAGTACACTTACACTGTACCTACGTGTGTAGGTGTTGGTGTAGGTACACTCCGTACACCGTACACTTACACTGTACCTACGTGTGTAGGTGTTGGTGTAGGTACACTCCGTACACCGTACACTTACACTGTACCTACGTGTGTAGGTGTTGGTGTAGGTACACTCCGTACACCGTACACTTACACTGTACCTACGTGTGTAGGTGCCGCGCCTAGTCGTTCGGTGACGGAAAGGGGAAGGGGGTATCAGGTCATGTAAAACCTCCGCACACTCACCGAAATGTAACCGATAAAAAGCCGAAAGGCAGGCCACTCGTCTACGGTGTTCTAGGCTCTGAAGATTTGCCCCCACAAGTGAGTCACTGCCTATGATCCTCTTCGCTCGGCGCTCCAACGAGTCCAAAGCATCCAGCTGATATCTAGCAGACCCATCCAAGAGATGGGAACAGTATTCCATACAAGAGCGAACTTGAGCTCTGTAAAGATTTAAGAGCTGCTCCGAAGTGAAGTACCATCTCACCCTAGAGAGGATACCAAGTTTTTTGGCATAATCATGTCATAATCATAGGCTTATATGTCAACTTTTGAAATCATAATTTTTGAAGTTAATGATGTACATGAGAGTCGGTGAACTAAGAACGTATGTTGTACTCGTACACAGTGTACAGTCTTACACTGTACCTACGTGTGTAGGTGTTGGTGTAGGTACACTCCGTACACCGTACACTTACACTGTACCTACGTGTGTAGGTGTTGGTGTAGGTACACTCCGTACACCGTACACTTACACTGTACCTACGTGTGTAGGTGTTGGTGTAGGTACACTCCGTACACCGTACACTTACACTGTACCTACGTGTGTAGGTGTTGGTGTAGGTACACTCCGTACACCGTACACTTACACTGTACCTACGTGTGTAGGTGTTGGTGTAGGTACACTCCGTACACCGTACACTTACACTGTACCTACGTGTGTAGGTGTTGGTGTAGGTACACATCGTACACCGTACACTTACACTGTACCTACGTGTGTAGGTGTTGGTGTAGGTACACACCGTACACCGTACACTTACCTAGTCAGGTAATTTTACTGAATTTTAAATCGTTTTTGCGGTTAGTTGTAGTAGACAAAATGCCAAGAGGATTATCAGAAGTGTCACGATTCAGAATTGTAACTTTAAGTATAGAACGCTATTTCACGAGAAAAATAGCACGCAGGTAGAGTAGTTATATCTCAATACTGTGTCGCGGCCAGCAAGAGTACATCGGGTAATTTAGCTGATTGACCTAGGTATCAAAAGAGTACACTTTACAGACGGATCTATTTAAATTTAATCGAAAACAATTGCGTGCTAATTGAAAAATCTACAAAAATGTAGAAATGACTATGAAATGTAATATTATTGTAATGTCAGCTATTTAACATAGTTAGTGAACGTTATCTAATGTGACGTACGTGTCGGGCTCGGAGTCGGCGGGCGCGGGCGCGGGTGCTGGCGCGGGCGCGAGCGCGAGCTGCGGCCCCGCGGCCAGCAGCAGCAGCGCGCGGGTGGGCGCCTCGCACGTGCCCGCGCCGCCCGGCAGCACGCGCGCCGCCAGCCCGCCCCAGCACTTGCACGCGGGCGCGCGCGCTCCCGCCTTGTGCAGGCACACCTGCGAGCACGTGTCCCAGCGGCACGCGCCTGCGCACACACACACCACTCATCATACTCATTGGAATATTGCTTTAATTACTTCATAATCAGACGTTCGGCATCTTTAAAAACAAGTCATAGATACCGAACGTGTTATATGTAAACGCCAGCCATCGAGACGAGATAAATGATGTAAAGATACGGACCGTTACTGAACTACATTGCGACATTGAGCGATTGTACGCACTAATGACGTAAAATGGTTGTCGAGAGCTGTCGTTGCGTGTTGCGTGTTTCGTGGTACCCGAGAAACTTTGTTCACACATTTATCTCTTTGCGCTGGCCTTACTGAAGTTCCGGATGAGTCCATGTAGGCCTCAGGCGAGTGACGTACCGTATCCCTCGCACGAGTCCCCCGCCGGCACGCAGCGCCCGTCCCCGCACAGCACCTCGTCCCGCGCACACGGGGACTCCTCGCCGAGCCGCGCGCGTCGCTCACCTGCACACACGACGCGTCACGTCACTAGCCACTAGGGCGGGGGACACTCACGTCACTCGGCGGGCACGTACAGCGGGAGGGCTCCTCGTCGCCGTCGCAGTCCTCGAAGCCGTCGCACACCAGGTCGAGCGGCAGGCACGTGGCGTTCTTGCACCTGCGCAACAGAGGTCACGGGTCAGACCACGGACGAGACGAGGCGGCCGAGCGAGGCGGGGGAGCGGGACCCACCGGAACATGGGGTAGGGGCAGACGTGCGCCTCGCACGCGGCGGACAGCTCGTCGCGCCCGTCCGCGCAGTCGGCGCGTCCGTCGCAGCGCCAGGCGGGGGGCGCGCAGTCGACGGCAGGCGGCGCGGCGCAGTGGCGCTCATCGCTAGCGTCGTCGCAGTCCGCCTCGCCGTCGCACCACCACAGCGCACGCACGCAGCGCCCGGACGCGCACGCCCGCGCGCCCGCCGCGCACTCGCCGCAGTCGCGCTCGTCGCTGGCGTCGGCACAGTCGGGCGCGCCGGAGCACCTCAGCGTCCCGCGCACGCACTCGCCGGACGCGCATCGGAACTCTGACTCGGAGCATGCGCGGGGCGAGCACTGCATCTCGTCGGCGCCGTCGCCGCAGTCGTCCTCGCCGTCGCAGCGCCAGCGGCCCGGCACGCAGCGCGCGTCGGGACAGCGGAAGTAGGTCGGCTGGCAGGGCGCCGGGGCCCGCGACGCCCCGCAGCGCGCCTCGTCCTCGCGCCCGGCGCAGTCCGCCTCGCCGTCGCACATCCACTCCAGAGGGATGCAGCGCCCGCTGTACACGAGACACCGAAGTTCAAACGAGCCCTCACGGTCGCTTGGCTTTCGACGGGGGATTAATAAATATGTTTTCAGTGATCCCTGAAGATGTGAATTAAAAAATCTCTTAAATCAATTAAATAAGAATGAATTGAATATAGATTTACCAAATCCTACAAATTTTAGGGCGGCAAGTTTGTATGGACGGTTGTACGACTTGTATGACAGCTACAAGTGAGGTGATGGAACAGCGCGAGATACCTGTTGCAGCGGAACTCGTCGTGGGCGCAGGAGCGCGCGGCGCACAGCGCGGACGCCTCGTCGGACGCGTCGCCGTCGCCGCAGTCCGCGTCCGCGTCGCATACCCACACCTGCGGGACGCACGCGCCGCTCGCGCACGTGAACTGTGCGACACAACATGTCAACGTCTCAACGTGGTCAACCGTTCGTATGTTCGTATCAACCTCGCACAGTATAGTACTCAGGTGTTATAAGTCGGTCATCACTCGGAATAGCATCTAGAAGAATTTAGATAAAGTTGAAGAACCGCTCATATTGCATAATAGAACCGGCCAAGTGATGTGACAAATAGGATTCTGTAGTCAGGCACGTGGATATGGAAGACGGGCTTTGATGGGTTTGATGGGGTTGGTATTATAACTTTTCTATTCTATTCTCTTTCTTTACAAGACCTTTATAACTCTTGAACTAACAGAGTTGTCTAACTTGTTATATTGTCTTTCAAAGTTCATCTACCATTCATTCTACCAGCACGACTTTTTTCAGATTTTTCGAGCCAACCATTTAGCGTTTAGAGGGGAGAAGAAGAAAATCCACATTGCGCAAAAAAAATCTTATCGTGATTTTATTTAAGCACTTTGTCGTCGCGGTAAATACACATATCCGTGCAAAAATCATTAGCAACTCAATGCAAAAGACAAGCACTGACTCTGTCACAAAATGTTCTAAATCCGAACTACGTACATGGCACGCCCCGCATACAGCCCGGTCTAGTATATCCTCCCAGAGTGTACTTACTCGGAACAGTAAAAGACAAACAGTTGATAACATCCGCGATCAATACAACAATATGACGTCTTGCATATACTGACTCAAAGAAGCAACAACTCACGTGGTAGGGCGGGCAGGTCCTCGGCGGGCAGTCGGCCTCGTCGTCGGCGTCGTGGCAGTCGGCGCGCCCGTCGCAGCGGGATGCGGCGGGGACGCAGCGCGCCGTCACGCCCGCCGAGCTGTTGCCGCGGCACTTCCACTGCGACGCCAGGCACGTGAAGCGGTCGCAGTCGCGCTCGTCCGAGCCGTCCCCGCACTGCTGCGCGCCGTCGCACAGCTGCGCCGGGTGCACGCAGCGCCCGGAGTCGCACTGGAACTGGCCCGGCTCGCAGCGGAACGGCGGACACGCGGCCGGCTCGTCCGAGCCGTCGCCGCAGTCGTCCTGCGTGTCGCAGCGCCACCAGAACGGGATGCACTTGAGCGCGCGCTCGCACACGAAGTGCGCGCTAGTGCAGTTGGGCTCGCACGTGCGTCCGTCCGCGCGCAGGCGCCAGTGCTCGGGGCAGGCGCAGCGCGCGCCCGCCTGCCCATCCAGTCCGGGGGTCAGCAGGCAGAGCCCGGCGCAGTCCAGCGCGGCGCACAGCGCGGACAGCGCGGGCTCGGGCGGCTGGCGCGCCGGGTGCTGCACGCGCAGGTCCATGGGCTTGTGCACGGTGCGCAGGACGGTGCGGCAGCGGTAGGCGCCGCCGTGACTCGTGTCGCTGGTGTTGTCCTCCTGCAGCACAGGGCCGGTGAGCGAGCGACTAGAGCGAGCAGAGCGACACTCACCCGGCAAGTAGACACGACACGGTACCTTGTAGCGCATGTCGGGACGGCGGCGACAGCTCTCGATGGCGCGGGTCTCCCAGTCGCTCCAGTACACGCGGCCGGCCCACACGCCCAGCGCGAACACGTGGTGCAGCGCCAGCCACGGCATGCGCTCTGTGCACACAACACTACACTGTACTGTACTGCACTGTACTCTACGGTACTATACTGTACTGTACTGTACTATACTGTACTGTACTGTACTGTACTGTACCGTACTCTACGGTACTATACTGTACTCTACGGTACTATACTGTACTGTACTATACTGTACTGTACTGTACCGTACTCTACGGTACTATACTGTACTCTACGGTACTATACTGTACTGTACCATACTGTACTCTACGGTACTATACTGTACTGTACTATACTGTACTGTACTGTACCGTACTCTACGGTACTATACTGTACTCTACGGTACTATACTGTACTGTACTATACTGTACTGGACAGCGACTCATCACGTATGTCGTCACCTAGCAGCTGTAGACTTTTTTAAATTAAAAAAAAACCTGTGCATGCTATTTTATTTTTACCAAAATCGATAACATGTTTACTAAGTATAGATCTTCGTATAGTTTCAGACTTTCCCATACTGACCCATATGAATGTTACACCTGTATAATCTATGACGTAGGATCGAACCGGCACTATTAGTGATAGTTAGTGGTCAATGGAACATTAACAGTATCCTTCTGAAACTTGTAATTCATTTATTACGAAAGAAATGACAAAAACTAATGTCATCGACAGGACTTGAACCCACGGCCTTTTCCGTTAGTTCGGCAGAACTCCGGTAGGTGGTCCAACGCTAACATTAATAGCGCGATGTAGAAATTATGAATTTGATATGAAGCAAAAATTCGATGTTGTCGGTAGTGGTCATCGTAGCTCAGTTGGTCAGATAATACGAGTATACAGGGTGTCCTATAAGTATTGTAGCTCAGTGGGCAGATAATATACAGGTGTCCCATAAGTATTGTAGCTCAGTGGGCAGATAATACGAGTATACAGGGGGTCCCATAAGTATTGTAGCTCAGTGGGCAGATAATACGAGTATACAGGGTGTCCCATAAGTATTGTAGCTCAGTGGGCAGATAATATACAGGTGCCCCATAAGTATTGTAGCTCAGTGGGCAGATAATACGAGTATACAGGGTGTCCCATAAGTATTGTAGCTCAGTGGGCAGATAATATACAGGATGTCCCATAAGTATTGTAGCTCAGTTGGCAGATAATACGAGTATACAGTGTGTCCCATAAGTCGACGTCAAGCCGAAACCGGTGATAGTCATAAGAATTATCAGAAAAATAAAAACGAACTCATGTATTTAAAAAACACACCAGTTTAAAAAATATCGAGACAATCTACTCTTTGTGAAGATCTTTTCACTCCCGTGGCTACAATTTTTGGTTTTTATACCTTTTTTGAATTATGTAATCCTAAATATTGCTTTTGTATAACTCTTATCGCCCGGTTTAGGCTGTATCTTTATCTTTTCCGGAAAGTTTTTATTTTCTTTTATTGCGCGGCCCGCGGCCTCGGGTGCACCTACGTCCATTGTCGAGTGCCTCTGCTAGGCACTCAAAGAATTCACTTGGAAAATGACATGTAAAATGTTCAAACACGACCACTACCGACTCACCTCTGTCGAAGAGCACCCGGACGCGCTTCCCGTCGAGGTCCGCGACGGCGATGTAGTCCTGGCGCGCGTCGGCGAAGTACAGCTCCTCGGCGGCGGCGTCCACCGCCAGCGCGTTGGGCCAGCGCAGCCCGGCCGCCGCGTCCAGCAGCACCTCGCGGCCCGAGCCGTCCATGCCGGCGCGGCCGATGTGCGGCGCCGCGCCCCAGTCGGACCAGTACAGGCGGCCCCGGCGCGGGTGCAGCGCCAGCGCGCGCGGCTCGCTCAGCCCCGCGCCCCGCAGCAGCACGCGCCGGTGCGCCCCGTCCAGCCGCGACACCTCCAGCGTGTCCGTGCCCTTGTCGCACCAGTACAGGTTGCCGCCCACCCAGTCCACCGCCAGCCCGTCGGGGTTCTGCAGCGTGGCGCCGTGCAGCAGCCGCCGCGTGCCATCCGCGCCGCACGCGCGCCGGATGGACGAGCCCATGCGCGTCACGTCGCTCCAGTACAGGCAGCCCGTCGCCCACTCCATGTCGAGCGCCACGGCGTTGGTGAGCTCGTGCACCAGCAGCTCGCTCGTCCCCTCCGCGTGCTCGAGCTCGCTCAACACGGGCACGCGCCGGATGTAGTAGCGGTTGGTGAATATCAGGCTGGCTCGTACCGCTGTCGCACGATAAGATTAAGTATGTATAACCTAGTCATCATTAATTCATTAGAATGGAGAGGGACCAAATTTAGGCCTACGCGTTGTAGAAACAGCAAATAGTGAAAAAAATGTATCGATCCAAATGAATAATTTAAATTCACAAAGGTTCTTAATCTTAGGAACTATTACTGTTTCGAATTGGTACAATAATATTTTCCAAAGCTACCGTTATACAAAAATATGCAGTTCGAACGTAAATTAATTGTTTCCTTTCAAAGTTGTAAAAAGTCCGCGACAGCAAAACAAAATTATGGATGTAGTGGCCAGTTCACCAGCCAGGTAATGAAATATCAACATACAGCACAACAAATTAAAAATAAATTTAAAGTAATAAATTCTTTTTTAAAACAATAGTCCGTGGGCCGTAGAACATTGAAAAATATTTATTAACAGCAAGCGCATAACATACCTTCCAAGTTTTAGGTTTCTACGATCAGCGGTATAGGCTGAACGTTGAATCGTCAATCAATATTAATTACAGCATACAATAGTACACGTGACAGCTCAGAAACTGCTGCACCGATTTTAAAATTTCTTTCGGTAATATAAAGCTACATTTTTAGCGAGTAACAGTATAGCTATATAACATCACGACAGAGTTAATAGGAGCGGACCAGCATTGCGTGTAGACTATAGCTTGTTGGACGTTAATAACCGCAATCTCTCAGAAATGGTAATTCCTAGGAAAAAAGTTGTAAGTTCATTTGTGTAGGTTATTTTATTATTTACAATTTTGTACAAAGCTATTTTTTGATATAATTTATTGTTTACGAGAAAAATCCAAAAAAGCGAGGATATTCAACTAAAACCTTGAATAACTTTTTTAGCACAAGTCGGATCGATGGGACCTTTTGATATTTGATTTATAATGATGTACTTAATACTTGCACCACTTTGCAGCTCTACACGAATTAATGCAACCTTACAATTTTGTTACGAATACTTTAACTGGATAACTCTGTTAGCTACCTGATTTGAGATTTCTTTTTGAGATATTGGGGTAGGACTCGGTAAAATAAAGCTACTTACGAAAAATGAGCTTGCTGTTAATCAATATTTTTCAATGTTCTACGGCCCACGTACTACAAGCGTTTATTTAAATACCCTAAAAATACCAAAATAAACTTCAACTTTAAAACTTTTAGTATAAACTTGTAACGTCAAATTATGTATTTACGTTTTTCAGTATTGAACATTTGTTCTACTCTCCACTAGATGGCGACTATAGCAATATTATGCGTCGGTATTAAGATTCTCCGTCATTATCATATAACTGCTTAGTATTCAATGTTTACACTACTGTCCACTAACGTAGCCAATTATCTTCTTAGATCTAGTAAATAAATAAATAAATAAATATGTCAGGACAATCCACACAACGCCATCTAGTCTCAAACTAAGCAGAGCTTGTGATATGAGTACTAGATAAACTGATATAAATACTTATATACATTTGCTAGTGTTGATAAATGAAGAGTTAACTTTGATTTTCACAAATTTTCGGTATATTTGACTGTCACAATCACAACACTCAAAACTTTTACTACACAACTGAATATAAAAAAAATACTGAGGATCTTTGGGGGCACTTCAACTAATATAAAAAAATCAATAATGCCCGCTATTCGCTATTGCACCTTAGTCCTTACCTTGCATTCATATTCAATAAATGTATAGATGAAAATCAGTTTCCTAATCTTATGAATATGAAGTACAGTAAAATCATTCCTTTATTCAAAGCAGGAGACAAAAGTGATATTTCAAATTTTCGACCTATCTCCATACTTGGGAGTTTATCTCCATACTCCCAACCCTCAGTACTAGGTCGCCGCAGTCGCGAAACGTACCGTTACGCTGCAGCATATATTTGAGCGAAGCGAGTTTAAATTCAAAATTCTGGCTTCGTAAGAACCTGGGTAATTCTGTAAGCTTTTGATGAGTGCAAGAAAATCCGAAATCGGCCGAGTATTCGCCGAGAAACAATTTAACATAAATCGTAACAAAAATAATTTGAGTCACCCGTTGAGAGCTCCGCTCGCCTGCGGCTCGCTTCGCTCAAAAATTTTTGAAAAAATAATATTAAATTTAATCAATTGCTTTCACATTTCACAGACAATAAGTTACTTCATAACAAACAGTTTCGTTTCACCAAAGGCAGGAACACAACGGATGTAGGAGTTGCACTTGTGAAACATATATTTGATGCTTGGGAGGAAAAGCAGGATGCCATTGGTATCTTTTGTGATCTATCAAAAGCTTTTGATTGTGTTGATCATGAGACTTTGTTATTAAAATTAGGGTATTATGGTGTTTCGCACAGCTCACTTGGCTTACTGGAGTCTTACCTCACTCATAGAGTACAAAAAGTTAACGTTAATGGCACCGAATCTTCTGGCGCCTCATTAGTCATGGGAGAGTACCCCAGGGCTCGATATTAGGACCCCTTTTATTCTTAATATACGTAAACTAGTGGTTCTGTGAACAGTAGACCTCGCGTTATTTTCGTATTTTCCTCCCAATCGAAAAATCCCTTCGACAAAAGTTGCGCCTTGCATAAAAGAACACTTGTGCCAAATTTCATGAAAATCGGCTGAAAAATGCATTTTCCTCCCATTTCACCCCATTTTCCCCCCAATCGAAAAATCCCTTCGACAAAAGTTGCGCCTTGCAACAAAGAACTGACACACATACCAACAACGCCAAATCGGCCAGTCATTGACTATAAAATATTTACCAAAGAACTAAATAAAATTGAATGGAATCAAACTAATAAAATGACTTCTCCGACCGACATATATAACTTTATCTCCGAATCGTTTGCCCAGGCGCGTAAGGAGGCAAGTAAAGAGAGCACCTATAACATACGACCTAAAATCTTTCGAGTACCATGGATGAACGACAATATCATGCAACTTTGCGATAAACGTGATGAACTGTTTCGTCTTTGGAAAAAAACTCCAACAAACCTGCAACTAAAATTAGATTATAACAGAACTAGGAATAAAGTGCACAGTATATTAGAAAAAAGTAGAAATTTATATTACATTAAAAACATTACAAATAATTTTAAAAATCCAAAAAAGATGTACCAAATCATTAATCAGATGCTTGGTCGAGTAACGTTAACAGTTGACGAAATAGTCGTGAAGGCATTCGAGACCCAGGGATGCAGTATTAAGACATTAGCCAATAACTTTGCCGATGGTTTTAACAACGCTGTCAAAAAGATTATTCCAAACTGTAGTCGTAAATTACTAGATCCAGAAATTAACTGTAAACCTCTCAACGCCTCAATACTATTCCAACAAGCGACTGCAGACAAAATTCAAAAAATTATTAAAAATCTTGATTTCAATAAAGCACCAGGTGACGACGCCATTAAAATTTCCGAAGTAAAAATAATAAATAAGGACATATCCATTGCATTAGCTAACCTCGTGAACACTACTATTAGATCAGGAGTCTACCCAGACGCTTTGAAAAAGGGCTGCGTCCGGCCCGTTTTCAAAAAAGGGAAACGCAATGACTATGATAATTATAGACCAATAACTCTACTCTCTACAGTAGATAAAATTGTTGAAAAATACGTATGTGAACAAATACATACCTTCTATAGCAAACATACAGTTCTTTGCCCAAATCAATTTGGATTTCAACGTGGCAAAGGTACAACGGAACTCATATCAAACTTTACAGACGAAGTTAATGCCCATTTGAACGACAAGAAACACGTGCTGGCCCTATTTATCGACTTCTCACGTGCATTTGATACCTTAAATCATTTACAGCTTGTAAACAAGCTTCAAACGTGCGGTATACGAGGCCCCGTACTTAGTTGGTGTGAAAATTACCTAAACAACCGAACCTTCCAAGTAAAAATAAATGACACTCGTAGTGACACGGTGACCACTACTGAGGGAACGGCACAGGGATCGGTGATTGGGCCGTTGCACTTTTTGACATACATCAATGACATGAGTCATCACCTGGAGTATTCCAAATGCTACCAGTTTGCTGACGACACGTGCCTAGTGTTTGCCGATAAGGACCCAAACAAAGCCTGCAAACTGCTGCAATGCGACTTCAATGCATTAAACAAATGGTGCCATGACAACGGTTTAGTACTTAATGCGAACAAGACGAAACTCATGCACATCAAGTCACCTTACCTTAAAAACCCGTTAACCAACACAATAACGGCTCATGACCACATATGCCTTCACCGCGGCCTACTCATCGTCCCCTCCTCCTGCAGTTGCCCAGTTATCAAACTCACCGACTCACATACTTACCTAGGTCTCAAAATTGATCGCAGCTTTAACTGGACTCACCATATAGAACACGTTTGCAACAAATTGAGACAATTCCTGGCCAATATTAATATGTTAAATAGGCGTATACCATACAAGGTCAAACTAATGTTATATAATTCACTGGCTGAATCCCATGTCCAATACTGCCTCAGTAGCTATGGCCGTACATATAAAACTCACTTGAATAGAATCTACAACTTACAGTTACGAATATTAAAGACAATAGTATCACCTAAAACTAAATTGCAATATAAAAATGACGAATTGGGCCTCTTTAAGCATTGTAATACATTACCCGTTCACCTCCAATATAGACTAAATCTAATTAAAGAACAATTTTTTAATTCCAGCATATCCACAAAAGTAGAACATGCTGTATTTACGAGAAGTGTTGCTCATAACAAGTTATGTACTATGCGTGCCGATAACACATTCGGTGAAAGAACAACTCGTTATTTAGTTCCTCGCTTAATAAATAAACTACCCTCAGATTTGCGGAATAATATTACCGAGGAAAATATCAAAACAGTACTAAAAAAATTCTTTCGAAACAACGTTGAAAGTATCTTTGAATGCTAATGTCTGTTCATTTGCTTGTTACATACTAGTTGGTTTGGGATTGGGGGGATTGGGATGTATATTGCCTATAATTACCTACATATTGTTAAATAGGTTAGTAGCTAAACTTGTAGGTATTTGTTACATACCTAAGTGATTTGGTGGATAGCCACAGTTGTGTAGGTAGGTAGGAGGTAGGTACCACCAATTGTGGTTGTCTGCCGAACTCACAAGGCTTGTTATTTATTGTGTATGTAGGCCTCGACAAACAAAATCTATTATGTTGTTTTAAGATGTTCAAGTAAGCTGACATAATTATTATGTAAAATTCATTTTTGTTAGCATAAGGACAAACCTCTGTGGTTTTTATTGTGCTAATTTGTATGTTACACATTGTAAATAAAAAAATAAAAAAAAAAAACTTAGTAGTGAAAAAACGTCACGATTAGTTTATTTTAGCTACTTTCATATCGAATCGGTTTAGGGAATCTGCTTCAAAGTTGAGTTGCAAGATTCCAGCCGAACAAATATATTACCTTAGCATATTACATACAAACATTGCAAGTTAAATAAAAGCTTGTAAAATAGGTTTTCCTTCTGCGCTGGGACCTGGGACGTGCCGTACGACCCAGTACCAGGTACCAGTACTCCGCACTACCGTACTAGTCGAAATATCATTTTAGTTTAGGTTTTCTTAATACTGTGGTCTGTGGGTACTATTGAATTGAAAACATGTTACGATTTGATAGAATCAAGACATTTTAATTTATTAGAACGAGTTTAACAAGACTTATTATGAGGCCAACTTGTTAAACTAATCCAAATAATCAACTCAATGGTAATTGGTAGTTACGTTCCAGCACCGAGTAGCATGTCTCGTGTGCGAACGTGTAATGTGTGTGTGTGTGTGTCCCGCGGCGAGGTCGGTGTCTAAGACTCACCAGAGATGGGCGTGCAGGACACGTCGTCCGACATCAGCCGGTACCCGGCGTGACACGAGCACACGAAGCTGCCCGGAGTGTTCCTGCGCAGACAGGGGCAGTGAGTGCGAGTGACAGGGGCGCGGAGGGAAGGGGAGGGAGGGCGACACGCACCTGCAGCGGTGGTCGCAGGGTTCGTCCTCGGCGCACTCGTCCACGTCGGCGCACGCGCGGCCGCCCGCCAGTCGCCAGCCCGCGCGGCACCAGCACGCGCGCCCCACGGCCAGGTCGGTGCAGTTGTGCGCGCAGCCGCCGTTCAGCGCCGCGCACTCGTCCACGTCTGGCGACACACGACACCCGCCTGTAGTACCTACCTACACGCCGCACCGCCGGAGGGTACACACGCCCCGAAGTGTATACTTACTGCAGTGTGTCTCGTCGCTGTAGTCGCCGCAGTCGTCGGCGCCGTCGCAGAGCGCGTGTGGCGCCACACACGCCTCGTTCCTACAGCGCCACTCGCCGCGCGCACACGCCTCCACCTCCGCGCGGTCCTCTACGTTGCGCGCGAATGATGCTAGAAAGAAAGAAAGAAAGAAAGATTTATTATTCCACACAGGTGACAAAAAATACAAAACTAAAAAATAAATAATACAAAAAAAAAATGAACCATAAATAAATACATATAAATACACTAGTGTGGAATAAACGGCCGTCCCTCAGCGTAATGCTGTCTGCGTGGTGGTGTAAAACAGACAGCGCTGGTTTTCAGGGACGGCCGGATAGTAGTTACATTGAAATGAAAAACGTCACGCGAACACAAGCAAACAAAGAGAAAGAAAACAAAAGAGAGAGAAAAAAAAAATATTACAAAAAAACATAGGTATTAACAATCACAACAGTAACATTCAGAACTTATAAATATTATGGCACATCCATGCCAAGACAAGAGCGTTTTACCACCTTCCCTTCGCTTCCATTCAGTGAATGATCGAAATGAATGACGGAAAACAATGACGCTTGCTTACTTACAAAATATATAGGACATGACGCGCGCTCGATCGAAACGGATATTTTGACATCCATCTGTGTCCGGGCTTTTTAAAAATTCAGCCTATATTGCAGCCAGTAAACAAGTCGACCATTCGTAACAAAAATGCGCCTTTGTGTAGTGTACCGCATGTCGTGTCGTATTCCTTGTTGTGTTGCATCGTGTCATGTGCATATTATAAGAAATTGTCTACACTTGCGAGCGGCGCCGACGCGCACAAACTGATTCTGTTAGTACCTATACTACACCGCTACCCATGCATCAGAGACGCGACTCCGCCATCCTTATGGTGAGTACAATCAATACAACCTCCCCCCGCGGTCGCACAGATCCATGGTGATTCTAATATAACCATCATGATAATTGCAGTTCAGCCAAGGAGAGATACACAGTGCGGTGTGCAGTACAAATACCAAGTTTTGTACAGTGCTATATAGCTATATAATACAAAGTAACAAAGAAGAGAAGAGAAAACTAAAGAGTGACTCACAGAAAAGGGTCAGGGCTACCCCCCAAAGGTTGCACGGAAAAACAATATCAGGGACTGGACACCCGGTCACGTGCCGTCCATGACAGTACCCACCCTCCACGTCGCCCTAAAACTTAGGGTAAGATATTTAAATATATAAATATAATTCATAAGTAATAAAATATATACTCTTAGTTTTGAGACTCAATATTATGTAAACAAAGATATCAGTAAGTGTTATAGATTTATACCCAGCAATCATTCCAAAACAATACAATGAGAATAGAATAGAATAGTCCGTACCAGATAAACAAATATCCATAAATATATAAAGCGTTCTACTCAATTGGCACGGACATGCGTTTTTATGTATCATAATTATACATCATCAGTCTTATTAATAAAAAAGACCTAATCAATGGATACTCTTATGTTTACACCGAAATAGTTAGTTCTAAATGTAATTGTGTTTAAGTGTGACGTAACAACCTTATTAATAAACTCGAAGCAACGTTGAAGAACCTATACATTATTTACAGCTCGGATTAAGCGTTCCTTGTGGCAACATTGTCGAAAACAAACGCAATGTATGCTAAAATAACAAGTAATCAGTCGGGAGCTGTCAAATGAAACGTCACTCAACTGTCATCGTTTCGTACTTGTCTTTTTATTTTTGTTATTTTGTTATTGTTTCATTGTCCATGAATCGTGGGATATTGTTAATATCTTATTTTACAAGATGGCTCATAAACGTAAAATATTTGTACACTGGAATAAAAACGTATGAAGAAAAGTGTGTACCTACGAAGATTTTTTTTCAATTTGAAATTATACAGAGCAAGACTACAGAAATTGGTAAGTCTTATTTTGAAAGATTATTCTCAAAATACGTATAAGTCTTTAAAAGCGAACCCCAATAAGGCGAAGGGCAACGCATGGTTTGAAGTACATAAAAGAAAGTTCCTCACAATTATAGTAGTTGCGTGTAGTTTGTCAGTTTACTTTACTGATTACTTCATTACAACATTACAACATTGCACTTCATGAGATAAAAAATAACTGGATTGCGGGATATACATAAAGGATTTTTAATATTTTTTGTCACAGTATTATTATGTATTTTATGACCGTTATTGTGATAGAAATTATCATAAATTAAAGTATTGACGATAATGCTACTTTGTTTCAGATTCAAAGAACTGAACTTGAGAACCCGAGACTTGAGTCAGCTGCAGATATAATGGAAGGGAATGATAATGAATGCAAGAAAGCATCTGGTGGCTACAAAAGGGAAACTATTAAAACTGGCGGTGGATCTAATGTTCAAGTCCCAGTCAAGCCGATGTTGAGGTAGCCAACTTATGAAATCCAGCAGAGTTAATTAGTGATGAGAATAAATATGATTCCGATGGACCTTGCCTGGTAAGTTTTAAACGTCATCTATCTACATTTAGTGAGCGCATACAAATGATACGACAGTCTAAAGACATACTATCGGTTCATTCATCATCATCATCATCATTCACCGAGCCTTTTCCCAACTCAGTTGGGGTCGACTTTCCAGTCTAACTGCGATTCGGCTGAATGGTCAGTGTCTAAGAAATGGTCACCCATCCTAAGACCAGCCTGACTCGATGTTGCTTAACCTTTGCAATGTGTTAACATTGTCGGTTACGACTAGACCACGAGCCCCTCATACTATCGGTTCATTAAAATATATTAGGTATATTGGAAATGCGCATTGCAACAAACCTGTCTATTATGCACATGGTGACTTGACCACTGTGTTTGGCTCATTGTAGAGAAAACAGTTTTGTTTAAGTCGTAAGCCAGATTTGTCTGTGTAAGACAAATTCAGGCAAGGATGGAATAAACCCCAGTACAAAAAACCATAATAAGCCCTGTACCTTAGCCCATGGTGACATTATAGATAATAATATACATATTTATTTAGTAAATATGTGTAATATGGGAAATATGTAGGTAATAATATTGTACATTGTTTTTCTAGGATGTAGATTTTCAAAATACTTGGCCCAGTCAAAACAATTAAAAGAATTGGAACACAAGAGACGCATGGAGATAGCTGAAGAAAACCATGCCATCGAAATAGAAATTAAAAGATTCAATAAAGAAATAGAAATTTAAAGAGAAGAACTCAGATGTGTACAACTGGAATGAAGCTCAAGACATTTTATAAAAATCCTTAAAAATTATGTTAAATTATAAAATAAAACCTTGTTGTAAAGCTTGATATTTTATTTATTTGTAAGTATGTCTTCATCATCAACCGAGCCTTTTCCCAACTCAGTTGCTGTCCAGTCTAACTGCGGTGCGGTTGAACTTCGATATTTTACGTGGAGCGACTGCCATCTCACCTCAACAACCTACGGGTTATATCGAAGTTCTGCAGTTAGACTGGTTGGATTTCGATTTAGGGCTCCAATACCCGTAACGAATGCCATAGATGTTCGTATGACAACGGGGACCGACGCGACAACGTGCTCTCCTAGGCACATTTGTTTTTAGTCTTACTTACCTAATTATTACAAAATTTTCATTAATAAAAGCTGCTCGTACGGAATGAATTAGTAATTTTTCATTTCTTGATCCTGATAATAAAATAGTCTTCTAACTCATCCGTTACCCTCAAATGATCAACTAAATAAATTATTTACATTTTCTACGGTCAATGAACAAGTAATCACGACATCCGTATTATAGATTGTGCGGAGGTAATAGGAAGCCTTGAGCTGCTAGTCCAGCGCCGAACAATCGCTTTCTTGGCAGCATTCTACCGTATTTACCACTGCGAGTTTTCTGAAGAGCTCTTCAACCTGATCCCACCCTCTCCCTTCCGATCCCGAACAACGCGTGCCGGGCAGAGATGCCACTCCCACTCAGTGGATAGCATATTCGCGAGAACCGAACGTTTTATCGTTAGTGTCTCTGCCGAACGATAGTGGCCTGGAACGCCCTGCCTGTGCACGTGTTTCCTCCCACATATAATCCTGGGTTCTTTATGCGGAGCGTGAAGAGGCACATAAGTAGGTCGTCAAGTTGAGGGCACAATACTATAGAGAGTGGCCCACAATCGCTAGACGTCGTCACGACTTACCACCAGGCGGGCGACGTCAATTTAGCGAAACCAAAATAAAAAAGGCATAAAATCGGCTAGAAATAAAAATACAAATGAATGAGAAAAATATCAGATGTTTAGTTTAGTCATACGCACAAGTTATACTAGGGGACGGTTGGGATTAAATTTTACTGCGAAACAACAATCGAACTAGCTTACTTCCTTGCTGCCCGACATTTATTAATAATGAATTTGGTTACTTCAAACTTAAAGTTCGATGTAAAGTTTACTCTTTGTTTATTAATAAGGCTGCATAAGATTAAAATAATAATAATAAATATAAAGAGTAAAAACGTTACGGGATGTGGTGTGTCTAAGGTGGATTCAGCTGCTCCACCATGTATAAAATCTTAAGACGGCGTATAAAAGTTAATTTTGTTTTCAGAGCGCGAATTGGTGGGGACAACACATTCCAGCAGTGTCCCGGCAAGCCTGAAACTTCCCCTAAAGGCCGCAGTCCTATACCTAGGCAATGATAGAGGGGGCAGCCCTGACCTGCTATACCACTGCTTATCATGTCTCCAGCTAAGTTTGTTAAAGAGGTACGCCGGTTTTTGTGTATTTTCCACGCCAAACAACAGACTGGCTAAATGGATCCTTCTCCTTGCGGCCATCCTAAGTAACCTGAGATCATTTAGATAGGGAGTTACATGGCCACGTCTGGGAATATCTATGCAGTAGCGGCAGCAAGCATTTTGGACCCGCTGTATCAGCTTCTCCGTCCTCCTAAGCAGACAAGGGCCATAAACAGTGTCACAGTAATTAAATTTTGACAAAACAAGACTCTCAACCAAAACCTTTTGCACGGGCTCACTTAAAAACTGTCGGATGTTATATAGAACTTTTAGTCTATAAAAGCAGTTACTTACGACTTTGTGAATATGAGCTTCGAACCGCAACTCCGAATCCATGATGAGTCCCAGATTAGCCACAGCATCAACCCTCTCTATCTTCTCCCCCATAACAGTAATGATCGGGTCCATCTCTATTATAGTCTTTACTTGGTTTTTGGAGCCGAGGACCATAAATTTTGACTTAGATGGGTTAAGCATAAGTGAATTTTGCCCTGCCCACGTTACTACACTTGCCAAATCCTCATTTATAGCTGCTATTGCAGCTGCTGCCTCAGTGGGCTTGAAAGTCTTGTAGAGCTGGGTGTCATCAGCATACATGTGGTATCCACAGCTCCTGATTGAATTTACAATATTGGGACCTCTTTTGTACATACTGTACAGTACAGTATGTACACAAGAGGTCCCAATATGGATCCCTGGGGCACCCCCTTGGGCACCTGGCAGGGAGGGGAGGAAATCCGAGTACCGTCTTCCCTCTGTATCTCCACACATTGCGTTCTACCTACCAGGTAGCTGTAGAACCACTGTACCGTTTCTCTGCTGAATCCAAAATAGGACAGCTTTGACAGCAACAGTGTGCAGTCAATGGTGTCAAAAGCGCGGGAAAAGTCCAGGAGCACCAGGATAGTGCTTTCCCCAACGTCCCTGGCCTCAAGAATTTTTCCCACTACATCAGTCAAGGCCGTGGCCGTGCTCCGGCCCTTATACGGAAGCCTGATTGTAACTCAGGCAAAAGGTTATTTGCCTCCAGGTACTCCGATAGTTGCGTGTGTACACTCTCTCTAACACCTTTGATACACATGGTAATATGCTTATCGGCCTTAAATCCTTATAGTGTTGTGGATTACTCACCTTTGCTATTGGTCGAACAATTGCGCATCGCCACTGATCGGGGTACTTTTGAGACGCAATGGAGGTATTGACAATGTCCGTCACAGCCTACAGCGCCGATGGCAGTACCATGGAGAGCATCTCCTTGCCGATCCCGTCAACGCCTCGCGCATTGGTATTGATACTGTTGATTATCTTTAGCACCGCCTCCTTACTCACAGTCCTCAGACTAAACTGCTTCGTAGTGCACTTGTTATACTCAAAAAATGTCAGCTGTGAGATAGATAATGTTGATTTCCCTGGCACACTCAAGAAAGCCTTGTTGATTGCGTCAGCATCGTCAAAATGAACTGGCAGTATTCTGTCCTTATGGTCTGGTATGATGTCGGTCTTTAGATTTTGCCATAGTACTTTAGGGTCTTTGACTTGAGAATTTATTTTGTCTCTAAAGTAAGCCGACTTTGCATTTCGCAATGATTTATCTGCTAGATGTTTTAGATCTGTGTAGTAAATGCGGTGCCGGTCCAATCCAGTACTACGGTACCTCGCCCTAGCCCGGTCTCGCAGACGGAACAACAGACGAATGTTGTCCGTGATCCAGGGCGTAGGGGGTGCTCTAAAATTCTTGGTTTTTTCTGGAGAATGGAGGTTGAACAGATGCAGCATGTATGAGTTAAAAGACAGAACCATAGCATTCACATCCTGCCCACCACCAGCCATCATCCAGCGTAAACTATGTCTATCCTCCTCAAATCGCTCCACCAGAATATCCCTCAATGGTCTGTAGGTGACGGTGCATGGTATGAGCTTGGGTTTCTTAATTATTGTACCACACACCATAACCGAGTGACGGCCCAACTCCGGAATGTGATCCACTGTGACTGTGCCCGTCCTAATATCCGTGCATATTACATCAATCAGCGTGGCCGAGCTGTCTGTAAAGTGTGTTGGCCTCTGAACCACCTGTACCAAACTCATACAGGTGAGGAAGTCAGTGAGTTTCCGCACGTTACTCTCACCCACCATCTGCATATCTGCATTTAAATCCCCCAACAGCACCACATGGTCATACGGGGCCAGGGCCACGATACTGTCTGTTAAACCGCCCAGAAACACATCCAAGTCAAGCCATGGAGTGCGATAGCCGGTACCTACTAGCAACGTTTTACCCATGATGCTAAGGGTGATCCACATCTGCTCAACATTCGGGATTATGGGGTGCACCCTAGTTCTAGCAGTAATTCCAGATCTGACGTAGAAAGCGACCCCTCCCCCTCTCCCCTTCTTCACGCTCATAGGTCTCGGAATGTGCCGAAGCTTATAACCCTGCACCACAGGTGCTCTGGCTTCCTGGCCCTCCTTCAGCCAGGTCTCGTTTATGGCCATTATGTCTACAGCGTGATGTAGCATGGCCACCCTGAACTCCTCTTGTTTGGTTGAGAGTGAGCCTGTATTTAGTAGACCAAATTTTAAATATCTGTTATTGAGCATTTATGTCAAGAACAATTAATATTAATACTGAATTAAATATACAGATGAGAATAAAATAAGAATATAATTGAGTATAGCAGCTATAAGATGAATGAATATTTATCCTTGGGGCACTGCACTTAGGGTGCATTATTTGAACAGTGAGAATAAAAAACCACCCTTGAAATAATGTTATTTGTGTAGTTTTCAATGTAATGTGAGTAAGTAGTATGCAATGATGTGATTAGTGAAAATGAAAAATAATATGTGTATACAATGTATGCCATGATTCCTCCCTCAGCGAAGTCAGAATGTGGATGTGTGTGCACATTGACTGTATAGACAATAACAAACAATTCTAAGGCAAAAGATAAAATTGATACTAGAGTAAACTTAGCGCTAAACACAAAACAATATACAGAAACATATGGGTATCGCAGGAACAACAGGTTACACACCAGTGACCGTTTAACTAATAATATTCGACACAGGTCCGCCCCCGACCGGATGCGGAGAGTAGCATCTCCTGGCTTCCTGCAGGCGAGTATGGCGCCACGCCGCGTCCACACAAACCGCCAGCCGGCCGCACCGGCGGCGTCCCGCGCCCGACGAAACAACTGGCGGTTCGTCGTGGTGAGCCGCTCGTTGATATAGAACCGGCGCGGGGCAACGGCATGGACCACGCCTTCCGTGGTGGCGCCGCGGCGCACGCGGGCCCCCGCAAGCAGCTCGTCGCGCACGTCGCGCCGGGCCAACCGTGCCACCAGCACGCGCGGCCGCGACTCTGTCGGGCCCTGGGGGCTGGTGGCGTCCAACCGGCGCGGGCCGACGCGCTCCACGCTGACGATATCGCGCTCGTCCACAGTCACGCCCAGCTTGGCTCCCAGGGTCTTAAGAAGATGTGCGGGGTTCTCTCCGGCCAACTCCGGCACGTTCGTTAATTCAACGTCATTGGCAAGAAGTTGCTGGTCCCTGTCATTCAGCTCCTGCCTGAGACCCTCCACCACATGTCCGATGGATCCCGCCGCACCCATGTCGCAATTACGGTCGGTATCCCTCTCCTCTAATGCCAGTAGCCTGGCCTCCACCTTGTCCACGCGGGCATTGCATGTCTCGACGGACACTTTTAATGCGGCCATGTCCTTCTCCATATAACGCTGGAACGACTTCACGTCCGCACGGAAAGCCTTGAGCTCCTCCATCAGTAGTTCGAACTCCCGACTCGAGATGGTCTCGCGCGGTTCATCATCATCCGTGGACTGCGCTGGGGCAGACGCAGACTCTGGTGACGGTGTACCATCGGTACCCATACCCACACTGTAAGCCCCGCCGCCGGGTTGATTTGTGCGAACTGGTGTATCATCGCCCGTGCGTGTCCTATTTGCAGCCAGGCTTTTACACTCGAGACAGGACCAATTAGGGGGTGGCCTGCCCTTCACAGGTAAGCCCACACAAGCTCTGTGAAGAAAACTGGCACACTTCCTGCACTTTACAGAAGTGCCATCTGTTAACGAGGTGAACCGACCACAACCTCCGCACTTATTCATGTTAACGAATAACTAATATGTACTCAGTTCCCACAGCTATCCACTAACAGACCTCGCCAGTATGCAGAAACCCAAAAAAGTCACTAACACGTTATATTATATACATCCAGGTATCACCCAGGTATGCTACGCACACAGACACAATAAAAATGTTTTTTGTAGAAGGAATAAACAGAATAGTAACAGTCGCAACTCACCACAGAGGCTCGGGTCCTCGTCGCTGCCGGCCCCACCCCCCCCGTCGCCACAGTGGTCGCGCCCATCGCACCGCAGCGCACGCCCCACGCAGCGCCCCGCGCACCGCACCGCCCCCGCCCCGCACGCGCCCGCGTCCCGCGCGCACCCCGCCTCGTCCGATCCGTCCGCGCAGTCTGCGTCCCCGTCACAGAACACGTTCTGCACGACACAAACAAACACACACGTGTACGGCACCGGCTACTGCTACCTGGGCTCTTGGCTCCTGGCTCCTACTACTAGTTCATGTGACTACGATACTGTACCGGCTGCATGCAGGCGCCGCTGGGGACGCAGACCCGCGCGGGCGGCGCGCACACGCAACCCGCCTCGTCCTCCCCGCGCGGGCAGTCGCGCGCGCCGTCACACCGCGCGGCGGCGGGCACGCACACGCGCGACTTGCCACACTTGAACTGCTCCGCGGCGCACGTATGATTGTGACCTGCACCAGACCCAAACACAGGCTTTAGTTTTAAACAATAGCCACTTTTCCTGAGCATAGTTACATTTCTGTTTTTATTCTAAAAGCACCAAGCACCTAAGAAAACTCTGAGTAACACGAGGTAACACAGGTACCTATCGAGAAATACGCATTACAAATGAAAATAACTATTGTTATAAAGTTAATACTATCAGGCGTTACTTTTCGGAAGTCCATAGTCCATTATTATTATTTTTTGCACGATAACACAACTCATATTTATTCTATTTTCAAAATTATTTCTCTATTCTTTCGGCCTAAGTGGGTTTGGAGGGTGGACTTGTGCATGAATAAATACGAGAGTTGGGTAATTTGCATGTGGCGGAATATTGCAAAGTAGTTAGATTTATTTAATTTAATTATTGTTATGTTTCTAACGCGTTGCCTTTTTGTACAATATGCCATCAAAAACTACTTATAAAAACCCAAGTGTTATCTACCTCGCATCTGCGAGGCGCGTAGAACGGACCGCGCGCCTGATTCCAACGTGGAACCGTTCCGCCAATCGGGGCCCAGGCTGGCCGCCGTCCGTCCACCACCACAAGCAAGACGCGGGATTCGACCGTCAGCCAGAACACTCAAGGCCACCAACCACTTAAGGCCCCGGATTATTATTTGATTGATGCATTGGGTAAGGGAAGGAAGGGGGAGGTACAGTAGGGGTCGGAGTACTCACTGCAGTGCAGCGTCTCGTCACTCGCATCGGCGCAGTCGGCGCGTCCGTCGCAGCGCCACGCCAGCGGGACGCACTCGCCGCCCCCGCACGTGAACTGCGCCGCCCCGCACCCTACGCCTCGCCAAGTGCTCGTCTCTGCAGGACCGGCGGCGGTAGTGGGGATAGTGGTGGTGGTGGGAGTGTCGCACACGTCCCCCATGCAAGCGGGACAGTCGCGCTCGTCGCTCGCGTCGGCGCAGTGGAGCACGCGGTCGCAGCGAGCCTCCAGAGGCACGCACGCGCCGTCCCCGCACCGGTACTGCGCCGGCGGGCACGCGCACCCCGCCTCGTCCGCGCCGTCGTCGCAGTCCGCCCGCCCATCGCACGCACGTGCCGCCGCCACGCAGCGCCCGCCCGCACCACACGCCACCTCGCCCGCCCCGCACACGCGCGACGCTGCCGACACACGGGACCGTACACAATACCGCCCGGGGCCGACTCGCTCTCGGCCTCGGGGACGGGGCACTCACTGCAGTAGTAGAGGTCCTCGTCGCTAGCGTCGGGTCCGTCCCCGCAGTGCGGCACGCCGTCGCACACCAGCTCGTCGGGGATGCAGCCGCCCTCCGCGCACGCGAACTGCGCGTCCGGGCACGCGGCGTGCGATGGTCGACAAGCGTGCCCGTCCACCGCCAGAACGCGGCCCGGCGCGCACGAGCACGCCGCCCCGCCACTCGCCGCGCGCGAGCAGCGCTCTGCACACCCGCCGTTGAGCGCCACGCACGGGTCGTCCGAACCTGCAACAGACACACGAGGCTTAAGCTCGGGTCGCGCTCGAGTCGACGAGGCTGGGGCGGCACTCAGGCACTCACAGGTCTGATGGTCGGGAGTGACGGCGACGATCGCCATCGGACGGCCGACGTCCCGGCGCAGCGCACGCGGCCCGCCCGCTCGTTTGTCGGCGCGGAACACGGCGTGCGCCAGCCAATCGGTCCAGAACAGCCAGTCGCCGGCCAGCGCCAGGTCGAAGGGGTGGTCGGTGGCGGTGCGTGCGACCACCGCGCGGTGCGAGCCGTCGTAATGCGCGCGCTCGATGCGGTCGAGCCGCGCGTCCGCCCAGTACAGGTGGCGCGCCGCGTGGTCCAGCGCCAGCCCGTTGGGCATCAGGATGTCGGTGGACACGACGGTCTGCAGGCTCAGGCCGGTGTGCAGCGCGCGCTGGATGCAGGGGTGCGACTCGTTCCAGTTGGTCCAGTAGAGACGGCGCTCGCACGGGTCGAAGTCTATGCCGCGCGGGCGGTGGCCGCGGCCCAGCCTCACCAGGGTGCGCGCGGCGCCCGGCTCGCCCGCCAGCAACCTCCCCAGCGCCGCCCCGCGCACGGCCGGCGCGCTCGAGCACGTCCAGTACAGAGTGCGCGTGGCGGCGCCGTACACGAGCCCCTCGACGCTGCCGGCACGCGGGAGCAACTCGCGGTGGCCGGTGCCGTTGAAATGCACCGTGTTGATGGAGCCGCGCTGGATGTCCGAGTAGAACAGCCGCGAATCGCCGTACTCGTACGCCAGGCTGATGGCGTTGCGCATCAGCTCCCTGCGGGTGACACGCTGCTGTACTGTCCCCCGCCCTGGCCCCCGCCGACACCCGGGCGAGTCACTCACCTGTCGCCGATGGGCGGGTAGGGCGCGTTCAGGTCGGTGCTCTCCAGGTGAATGCTATCGATCTGCGTCACCCGCGAGTACATCAGGAACGACTCATACGCTGTAAACACACACAGATACTAAATTAATGTGAAGAAATCGCACAGTTGATTCTTATTGTACACCATATGATTAAACACGAAACCAAGGAACACTTGTCCCAAGTTTCGTTAAGCAGATTGCGACAGACAGACAGACGAATTAACCGATCTCGACGCTTCGCTCGCTCGCTCAAATCATCTAATTGAGTGAACAACATTAGTATTACTAGTAGTAGTAGAGTAGTATGTCGCAATTCTTCCTAAAAATAGCAAATACCTATAAAGTTTAATTATGCTAGGTCAGGAAAGGTGACAACCTATCAATAAAAGCAGTACGATGTGCCCTAGTGAAATATGAACGAAATATCTGTCAAGGATATCATGATGATTTCCTTACACGTGCCGCATCATACCACGCCCCTATTGGCACACGATACACTGGTACGGTAGTCCAGAACAATTCCGATGGGTAGCTGTCGGAGCTGCCCACCGGAACTCTTCTAGCCTTAATAGCGCGCGATCTAGGAATTGAATGATGAGATTGGATGATGTCCATCATCTAATGTTTGCTTCATTATAATTTCGTCTCGCGGGTGTATGATTATCATGGCTCAGTGGTCAGAGCATACTCCTCGTTAAGGAAAGGCCGCGAGTTCGAGTCCTGCAGATGGGTATCCAATCATTTGACAAAAAACAAATGACATTTTTTTATTTGAAAAACATCACAATCATTTTACAAACTATACTACTCATTTGACAAATTATTTATCAGACAAAATTCCATTATGCCAAAAAACCATTTCACAAATGGATTATTTTGTAAGCAAAATAACGTAAAGCTTAAATAACATTTGACAAAGTGCTTTACTTGGTAAATATTTTATTTACCAACATTTACTTTAATACAAAAATAAATTTAAGCACAAAATCATATCAAATATGTAAGTCAATAGGTTTAAGGCTTGGGCAAACCAAAAGCAGTTGAAATATTTACTGGATAAAGCATTTGCCAAACATGTATTTTGTCGAATGATTGTTTTTAAAGTGGTACGTTTGCGAAATGAAAGTTTGTCAAATGATTAATTTTTCTAACGTTGTTTTTAAAATGATCATTTGTCAAACGTTTTTTTTTAAACGATAGTAAACCTGCAGATGACGTTTCAGTTTTTGTGATTTATAAATTCCATCTAAATATTTAAAGAAAAGTTTTCCTGCACAGATGTGTGTATCGTGTAACTCGTCCCCACTGTTCACAGGACGCGACTCACGCTCGCAGGAGACTTGGTCGGCGGCGAGTCGTCCGTGCGGGCAGGCGCAGCGCCCCGCCAGGCACAGCGCCCCGCAAGTCCCCGCGCACGTGGGCCCCGCGCCCCGCGCCTGCGCCCCGCGCGCCCACACCGTGGCGGCGCGCAGGCTGTCCCCCTGGTCACCCCGCAGCACGCGCCACGCGCTCGCCTCGCCCCGCGGCGCCGCCAGCACGCTGCCGCCGTGCGCCGCCCTGCACAACATCACGCGTGTTGCAGACACTACATACCTGTGTGCCGTAGGTACGTCACTGCGGGTGCGGGTGCGGGTACGGGTGACTCACGTGTCGAGCCAGTAGAGCGTGTCGTTGTAGAGCGCCAGCGCCACGGGGTGGTGGTGGCGCGCGTCCAGCTGCAGCACGACCTCCGCCCTCCCCCCCACTGCTCCCTCCCCCAGCTCGTCGTACCGCGCGCGCTTCACTAACGCCGCGCGGGACTCCACCCAATACACCCACGCCTCCTACACAAACATACACGCATTTATTGATCAGCCACCTGATGCACGTAAATAGCCTGAGTAACGTACTGCAGCACTGTACTGCGTACATGTACTCGTACCTATGCTGACGACTTATGCGTGTTACAAAACATATAAAATCCTACCAGTTTCTTTAAAACATAAGTATTTAATATTAGTAAATAACGATGGCGGTCGGGAGAACGACCTAACAAGGGTCACCAACGATCATAACACCCGCTCGATGACCTCCGGCAGATATGTGGTCCCTAGAATATATAACTACTATGGTGACTGATGACAGAACATTAAAAAAAACGACTACCTTATCTTTTAAATAATCTGCCTTGAGTCTGCCGGCGGCGGCGGACATTAGGGAGGAGCCTTGGCCCTTGGAGGAGCCCATCAGCAAAACTGCTTTTAAGACAAAGCTCAACGGATATCTGTTGGATTCGATATAGTGTTTTTGTTGTTCCTTTTTTAACGCCATAGTGTGATAATGTGTTCTGGCGATATACAATAACTACTGAATACCATATTTGTAAGTATAAATAAAATAAAATAAAAAAAAAATAAAAAAAAAAGCCTTTTATTTCTTGCAACAAGTTAGGTACAGTAATAATTATAAAATAAAAATAGTTTCTAATCTTATGCTAAACCTATTAGGTATATAAATCTAAATTGTAGTTTTGTATATTATATGTAATTAAAAAAGAAACACTGTGCTATTATAGGATATGGTTTGCAAGAACCCCTTCTCGGGTGAAGGCCTCCTCCAAAGAGTTCCACTTTTCCCTATCTTGTGCGACATTCATCCAGTGAGAGCCAGCCGTGTTCGCTATATCGTCATCCCATTTCGTGAGCGGTCTACCTCTGCGACGTTTACCACTTGGGCCGATCCATGACGTCACCCTTTTCGTCCATCTCTCGTCCTGTAGTCTCGCCACATGTCCCGCCCATTTCCATTTTAGTTTCTGAGAGTGATATAGAACGTCGGTGGATTTTGTTAATTGTCTTATTTTTGAGTGACGGATTTTTTGTACTCTTCTTATATTGAGCATACTTCGCTCCATTCCTCGTTGGCAGGTAGTAATTTTATGTTTTATTTCCGAAGTGTACTTCCAGGTCTGACAGCCATACAATAGGCACGGTAGGAGACTGGTCATCATTACTTTAGTTTTAATTTGTATGGTCAACTCACTTTTAAATATTTCTCTCAGACTCCAGTATTTATTCCAGGTTAGTTGTATTCTTCTTTCTATTTCTAAAATATTACTTCTCCTTTCAAAGGTTATTTGCTTCCCCAGATATATATATATATTTGTATATTTGAGACATTTAGTGTCGATTAAAATTGGTCTTTCTGAGCTGTTTGTCATAACCATTGTTTTTGATAGGTTCATTTCGAGGCCTATCGGTTTGCTAAATTGATTAAGTGAATTAATCATCAATTGTAGTTGTGTACTGGACTCTGATAGTAGTACTACATCGTCTGCAAAGCGGAGATGACTCAAGTACTTCCCGTTAATAATTAAACCGCACTCCTTCCAATCCAGCTTTCTTATTATAGACTCAAGGATAGCAATGAACAATAACGGGGACATAGGGTCGCCTTGTCTCAAGCCCCTTTCTATAGGAAAGATAGGGCCACACGTTTCCAACTTCACTCTACCTGTGCTATTATTATACATGCTTTGGATTACCTTTATGTATTCGTTATATACTCCTTGTTCTTCCAGCGTGTCCCATATGCTTTTATGGGCTACGGTATCAAAAGCTTTTTTATAGTCAATGAAGGCTATATATAGAGTCCTTTGTTGTTCTTGATATTTGTCTATTAGTAACTCCAAGGTGTGAATGTGGTCAATCGTTGAAAAGTTCTTTCTAAATCCCGCTTGTTCAATGGGTTATTCACGTTCCAGTATAGCACTTAATCTTTGGTTTATAAGAGAAGAGAATAATTTATATAGACATGGGAGCAAACTAATTGGTCTGTAGTTTGTTATGTCGTGTGGGTCTCCCTTTTTGTAAATTAGAATTATGTTTGACTCCGACCATTGTGTAGGTATGCTAGCACTTTTCAATATACTGTTGAAGAGATGAGTCAACGGTGGGGTCAGCAAAGTTTTTGCTGTTTTGATGGCTTCGTTTGTAATTTGATCTGGACCCGGGCTTTTATCAATTTTTAGTCTATCTATTGCATCCGCAACCTCTTTGATATCAAGTGGTTCAACAAGCTCTATTAAAGGACTATATTTAGGGTTGCGATCGGATGGTACGCTCTCGTGATTCTGGACGCTATAAAGAGTTTTGTAAAATTCGGTTGCTATATTTAGGACGTCTTTGCGGTTATTTAATGTTTTTCCATCTTTATTTAAACCATCTATCCATGTTTTGTTTGTTCGTAATTCCTTAAAAGCTTTTTTCGAACTCCCTGTTAGTACTAAATGTTTTTCAATAGTGGTTGTTCTATATCTAGTGTAGTCATATTTAATACGTTTGCTTATTAGTTTATAAAGAGCAGACAATTCGTTTTTCATGGCTCTAGTTTTATTTTTCGTTGTTTGTATTACCTGTCTTCTACTTATAAGTGCTCTAGTGTTTTCTGATAATATATTTTGGCTTCTGCTTGTGTTAGATATTTTTGCGTTTTGGAGGCTTTGTATGATGACATTTATTATTTTATCGTAGTATAGTTGTACTGAAGTGTTTTCTTGGGACTCTAGAATATCTGGAAGGTAAGTCATGATACACTCCTTGTATGTATTTATTTCATCTTCATTCTTCAAGGTAGAGCTTTTGGTCGTATATCCGGTTCTCTTCCTTTTTAGTTTCGTTAGTGTTAACGTGGCTCTGACTGGTCTGTGATCTGATGGGTAGTTAGGATTCAAAACTTCGATATCTTGTATCAAATCTGGTCTGTTTGACATGATAAAATCGATCTCGTTAAGTACTCCGTTTGGCGATCGCCAAGTCCATTTGCGTTGTGGTTTCTTATTAAAAAAAGTATTTAAAATTGCAAGTTTGTTTTCAATGGCGAAATCAATCAGTCTCTGTCCTCTACTGTTTCTTTCCCCATACCCATATTGTCTCATAATCAGATATTCGTCTGCTCTAGGTTGGCCAATTTTCGCATTGAAATCTCCCATAATTATATACACTTTGTGTGCTAAGTCTATAGCTTTATGTAAATTGACGTAGAAAGTGTTAATTTCTTCTTCTTTAGCTTTCTTTGTTGGTGCATAGGCTTGAATTAGTGACATTTTGTTTCCTTGAATATTTAAGTTTAATATTGCGACTCTATCACCAATCCCCGTGAAGCTTTCTATATTTTTCTTATGGCGCGAATTAATTAAAAATCCAACTCCATACATTCCTTGTATTAGTCCTGTATAACAGAGTATTAGGTTATCATATTCTTCTATTTTTGTACCAACTCTACGTACTTCAGATAAGCCAATAATATCAAAGTTTATATTCTTTAGAGCTTCGTTCAATTCTAGTAGACGTTCATAGGATAACAGTGTTTTGACATTATATGTTAATATATATAGCTTGCTAGATGTTCTAGATATATCGTTTGAACTTTTAGTTCCCTTTGGAGGGTTTTGGTCATGATCTTCCACGGTGACCAGCCGGGTTGGAAGATGGTTTGTGTTGCTAGTATACTTTATTTGATCTATTACATCTCTGTGAGGGGTTAGTTGCTATATATGCTTGTTTTGATTGTTATTATCCTGTGGTTGCAAAGTGTTGTTGAAATTTTTATTAACAAGATAGTTTAGGATACCTGGTTTTAAAACTCCTTCCGAGACACTATTTGACCTCCGTACCGGTGATGAATGTTGTTGCAGTGTTTTATTTTTTTTACTAGCTTGTGTATTGCTAAGGCCTTGTGAATGGGGACTGTTCACCGGTGAGGGAGTGAGTGTTCTTTTGTTGGTGGATTTTAATATAACAAGCTTATCGTATTTTATAATAGCCTTATTTCCTTTCTCATATTCGTTTTTCACTTCTTCTTGTAGTTGTTTCCTTTTTTGTAATACGTCTTGTGGATAATCCTCTTTCATATAGAATGGCGTGTCTTTTAATAATCTTTTTTGTTTCAGGATACTGATCTTTAGGCCTAGAGTGGCCAATGTTATAATTATTGGGCGTGGTCTTTCACCTTTCTTTCCTACCCTTTTGACTTCCTGTATATCTCTGCATTCCAAGTTAATGCACAGATGTTCTCTTGTAAATGAAGCTATGATTTTTTCCAACTCATAATATGATGATTCCTTTTCCTCAATACCGAAGAAAACAATGTTCCTTTGCCTACATTGTTTTTCTAAAAAGTAGATTCTTTTTTCTTGGTTGGCCACTTTTTCTTTAATTTCCTCATGTTTTTCTTCCCAAATCTCGAATTTTTCTGCCAAAATTCTGGTAATATTCCTTGTTACCTGTTCTGTTACGTTCTCTCCACTTTTACGTATTTCTATTTTTTGTTGATCCAATTCTTTTTGTATGTTACGAAGTATGTTCATCATTTCCTCCATTTTAATAACTTTGTTTTGATACCTGTGGCGTCCTCTATTACTTGACTTTTTTGTTAAATGCGCCCTCTGTTCGATTGTGATAGTACTACGAAGTTATCAGTTAAGATGAGGCGAATCGATCGCAGTATTTCAAAGCTAATGGTAGTTCGTCTCTTGCTCAACAGATGGTGCTGTTTCAAATTTTGCAGTTAAACGGTGCTAAATTTACAATTAATTGTTTGATAATTAATTAATTTCAGTTACTGATTACTTCTGCACTCGAATTTTGTCACACAGATGTATAATTTGATGTGAGTTCGCAGAAAAAGTCTTAAAAAAGATGTAACACTGACGTTGTTTCACTTCGGTTATAAATTTCAAATTTGATAGTTTTTGGAAAGGTTTTGTCCATCACTGCACAATAATGTTCCCGATATTAAGATTTTTTAACGATTTTATACCACTTCACGTAATTGATTCACTTGTTATATTATTAAACTTATTTTTGATACGGAGCAAGATATTTACCGTGCGTAGTTGCAACTACCCTCCTCGTTTTTCCTTTTATTTGTAAGTATATGTATTGTGTAAACAGTAAATGTACGGAGAGTGAGACTCGATCCCCCAGTCAAACCATTGACTCGGTAAATGTACGGAGAGTGAGACTCGATCCCCCAGTCAAACCATTGACTCGGTAAATGTACGGAGAGTGAGACTCGATCCCCCAGTCAAACCATTGACTCGGTAAATGTACGGAGAGTGAGACTCGATCCCCCAGTCAAACCATTGACTCGGTAAATGTACGGAGAGTTAGACTCGATCCCCCAGTCAAACCATTGACTCGGTAAATGTACGGAGAGTGAGACTCGATCCCCCAGTCAAACCATTGACTCGGTAAATGTACGGAGAGTGAGACTCGATCCCCCAGTCAAACCATTGACTCGGTAAATGTACGGAGAGTGAGACTCGATCCCCCAGTCAAACCATTGACTCGGTAAATGTACGGAGAGTGAGACTCGATCCCCCAGTCAAACCATTGACTCGGTAAATGTACGGAGAGTGAGACTCGATCCCCCAGTCAAACCATTGACTCGGTAAATGTACGGAGAGTGAGACTCGATCCCCCAGTCAAACCATTGACTCGGTAAATGTACGGAGAGTGAGACTCGATCCCCCAGTCAAACCATTGACTCGGTTTTGGGGGAGAATGAAAGTGGCTTATTTGTATATTACTGTAATAAATAAATAAATAAATGAATAATAAGTAATTATTAGTCATCGTCGTCACTTCAAATAAACTTAACTCGCCCTATGATAATGTGCTACTGAACATCGACAATATTTGCGTCGAATAATACCAAATAACTCAGTCAGTTATTTTCAGTTATTTTAAACAAAAATTTTACCAAGTTTTACACAAAATAACAACGAGTGGTCGCCATGGTCGAACAGTAAACAGGACAGACGAAAGCAAAATTGTCCAATCTCGAAATGAACGCTCGCTCGCTCGCTCGCTTAATAAGTAGGTAATAGACAAAAAAAAAATTATTTCAATTTAAAACTTAATGTTACTTTTGTATGTCCAGTTGGTACTGACTGCTTTACCTGAATATGTGATATAATGTGTAGGTACGTCGTAGGAGTGCATAGAGCGACACGGTCGTCATATGTAAGAGGGGGTACAAGTTGTAGAGAACAGACCTTGGTGTCGAGCGCGATGTCTGCGGGCGCGGGCTGTGCGTCCGCGTCCGCCAGCAGGGACGCCACGTCCGCGCCGTCCAGCCGCGCGCGCTGCAGCCCCGCGCCGCCCAGCACCAGCCAGCCCCGCGCGGGGTCCACGCCCAGCGCTGCAGCACCGCACCACCATATGACTCAACATTATTTGTTGTCAAGATACTTTACTAACTGTGACTAAAGTGGTAACCGATTGCAATGGTTAAGCAACACTGGCCAGGTCGGTCTTAGAATGTGTGACCATTTCTTAAGACATTGAAAAACCCCTGTGTCTCGAAGAGCATGTTAAGCCATCGGTGTCATATGAACATATAAATATCGTTACGTACAAGAATTTGGGTCATAATTATCGTCAATACCCATTGACGATATGAAAATTCAACGTTCCAAATTTTGTGGAGGTCAGACGGCAGTCGCCTCCCGGAAAGTTGCCGAGCAACAGTTAGACGGGAAAGTCGACCCCAACGTGATCGGGAAGAGACTTCGTACATGGTGATACTTTACTATTGTCAGTTATCTAAAGATGGCGGGAACACTCACACGTGACGGAGAGCGGGTCGGTGTCCAGCAGCACGTAGGGGTGCGACCCGTCCAGGCGAGACACGCGCACCAGGTGACGCCGCGGCTCCGACCAGTACAGGTTGCCGTTCAGCCAGTCCACCGCCAGACCTGCGCAGTGGGCAGTCGCCGGTGAGCTTGACTGTACTCGAGGTAGAGGTCTGTGCGTGTGGGGTAGGGGCTCACCCGCGAGCCAGTCGGTGTCGTGCGAGTCGAGCGGCGGCGCGCGGTCTACCAGCTGCGAGCGGCCCGAGCCGTCCCGCCGCACGCGCCACACCGCGCCCGCCTCGCCGTCCAGCCAGTACAGCCACTCGCCCGTCGCGCTCCACGCCACGCTGCCGGCCAGCGCCAGCCCGGGCACCACCGGCACCAGGCGGTCCTCGCCCTCCCCGCCGCCCGCCAGCCCCACGCCGCGCAGCTCCCAGCTCACCGAGTAGACCAGCACCTCGTCCACCGCTGCGGACACAACCACGAGCGAGTCACACGCGAGCGTCGCACCCGGCACCCGCTAGCCTCGCCCACCTACCTGTACAGCGCGTTCCGTCCTGCGTGTAGCCGGCGGCGCAGCGACACTGGCTGGTGTTGTGCGACACGGGCAGGCACAGGTGCGTGCACGGCTCTTGCCGCTCCGCACACGCGCCGCGCACGCCTCGCTGCACGCCCGCCTCGTACACGCGCAGCGACAGCACGTCCTCTGCGACAAAACGGCCGTGAGGCAGTGGTGGTGGTGGTGGTGGTGACGCAGTAGTGGAAGCGGTGACGGACCGACCTGTGTGGTTGCGCAAGAGTCGGTCGGAGGTGCGACAGGCGGCGGGTGCGCACGTCCGCACGGCGTCCGTCGCCGCATCCGCCCACACCAGCGCGCCGCCGAACACGTCGAGCGCGACGGGACGCGCGCCCTCTGGCGTCTCCACCTGCGCGACACGCCATCTCAATGTATTTCGAGCGACCACGTAAAAACGAGCACTCCGGGTATACATGTCGGTGGCACTTACAGTTATTTCCCAGACAAACTGACTCAAATAGGCAAACATTTACACATAAGAATTTAATAAGTAGGTACTCGTATATTACCGTTTTATAAAGTTGTAGTTTTTTCACGTCACGGATTTGGTACGTTCCTACCATAGATTCTAGATAGGTTATCTATGGTTCCTACTGTTTACTTACTGTGTAAATCAGACATCCGGCCACGTTTAGGACAGTGTTTCCTGATAAACCTTCATTTGGTAAGAATGACGGTTTTCTACCAGCCATTGCTAAGTTCTATTCTGAAGTGCTTTATATAAATTCGTAAGGAAATGGATCTGAAACATGTCACAGCGCAACCAATATATTTCCAGTATTTGAGACATATTTCATGGATGCTGCGCTCATTGATGTCGTCAATTATGTCGACTCAAATATGTCGTCAGCACACAACAATTTACATTTAAAGTCAAAGTCAAAGTAAAGACAGCCAAGGAGAAAATAACCTAAAAATAAAAACTCCCGGCCACTCTTTTCCAATAATCAGTAACTACATTCTAAGCATACACACAACGTGTGCTACGTACCGTGTAGTAGTCCTCCGTGGCCAGGTCCAGGTACTGTATGCTCGAGGAGTCCAGGTTGACCCAGTAGAGTCGGCCGGCGTGCCCGTCCACGCACAGCCCGCTCACCCCGCCCAGCAGCGGGTCTCGCGCCGCGTCCAGCAGCACGCGCCGCCGCTCGCCCGCGCCGTCCGCCGCCTCCAGCCGCGCGCCGCTCTGCCCCGCCCGGGCCCAGTACAGCCGCCCGCGTCCCGGGTCCGTCACCAGGGCCGTAACGTTGGGCACGTCGCGCCGCAGCACGCTCACGTGCGAGCCGCCCAGCGCGCTCACCACCAGCGCTGATCCACTGCTGTAGTACAGCAGGCGCGCAGCCCAGTCCACGGCGAACCCGCGCGGCAGCTGCACGCCGCCGTCCGCCACCACGCGCACGCCACCGCCCGTCAGCCCCGTGCGCTTGATCTCGTTGGTCTCCACGTCGGCCCAGTAGATGGCGCGCTCGGCCGCCACGAACTGCAGGCTGGTGGGCGCGGCGACGAGCGCGCCCGACACCGCGGGGATCATGTGGTCCCACGGCGCGTCCAGGTCTACGCCGCGGATCTCGCCGGCGCGCGCGATGAGCAGCACGCGCTCGTGCGGCTCGCAGGTGCGCCGGTCGCTCGCCAGACGCATGACGTGCGGGCAGGCGCACACGCGGGTGGCGGGCGCGTCGACGAGGCACAGGTGCGAGCAGTTCCCGTTGTCGTCGCACGGGTTGTGCTCGGCGGCGGGCTGGCGGCTCGGGTGCACCACCTTCACGTCGAAGGGCTGCGTCAGCGTGCGCTGCACCACGCTCACGTCGCTACCTGACATACACACACATCGACTACCTGACATACACACACATCGACTACCTGACATACACACACATCGACTCAGACACACACACAGCGGCTCCGCGTCATTTGATTTTCTCCTTCCCAATTCCCACGGTAACACTTTACTGGTACAGTAAAAAATGGCCTATGTCATTCGGGGATAAAGTATATAGCTAGCTATTCATCCTAGTGAAATAATTTACAAAATTGGTTCAGTACTGGAATCCAGCAGAACCAGAACAGTAAGTGACATATTCTCCATGGCCCAACGAATATCGTCAGTGACCTTTATGAGCGCCATCGCCGTACTGTGACCTGATCGAAAACCAGCCTGAAATGAACTGAGGAGATTGTTCTGCGCTAAGGTGAGAAGACAATTGACGATGTACATACGATATGCTCTAGGACTTTGGACAGGAAAGGGAGAATGGAGATCGGCCGGAATTGGGATAATGAAGTGGGATTTGAGGTTTTAGGGAGTGGTGTAACAAGTACCTGGTATCGGCATCAGGGAAAGGTCAAGCAGAGTGCGCGCCTTAATAAGTGTGTCAACTGTAACAGGAGGTTGTGAGACGTGTTGGTTAAGGGCACCCAAATCGATATTATGACAGTCGATGGAGGGAGATTTAGGTACCGATACCGTTAGCCTTGAGAAATTTCCAGATCACGGAGGAATTACCAGTATCTAAGGATTTGTGAAAATGACGACGTTTTGCATCACGACACACGATTGCAGCGGTGACGCAAATCCTTGAACAGCCCAAAGTATTTTTATTTTAAATCCTTATTTTATATCCTTATATATGGAAGATATCCCAGGTGTAGAAAATATGGAATTTGTCCAATCGTATGAGTTTCAGTAAGTGAGGTAGAGCTTACCGTTCCACTTGTTGGCTCGCACGACGCTGTTGGTGCGCCAGTCGGTCCAGTACACGTGGCTCTCGAACACAGTCACGGCGAAGGGATGGGACAGTAGCGCGTGTCCCTGCAGCACGAGCCGCGCGTCCCCTCCCTCGTAGTCCACCGTGTGCACCGAGTCAGCCCGCGCGTCCACCCAGTACAGGCGGCGCGCGGCGTAGTCCAGCGCCAGGCCGTTGGGCCACGCCCCGCCGCCGCCCGCGCCCACGCGCACCACCACGCGCCGCCGCCGCCCCGCCAGCGACGCGCGCTCGATGCGGGGCGCTGCCTCCGTCCAGTCGCTCCAAAACAGCAGCCCTGCCGCACCCACAGTTTAATAAATAGTTACTACGTAACAGATACATCACTCCCATACAAAAGCGAAAATACCTACTCTAATATATTAACCTAAAATACCTACTCTAATATATTTACAAAATTTTAATAATAATACCTGCTGCACAGAACGAGGAGAATTGTACCTTAAACACGCGTTCATAGAGTCGAGATTGTGTTGCCCGCCGTGCAAGTGACGCCATCGTAAGAATGCGCTAGGGTTGTACCTATGGTGATTATTGTAATAAAACGAATGTTACGAATCAACCATTTTTTTGTAAATTGTACCCTAAAATATTAATTTTATTCTGGTTTTTAGTATTTGTTGTTATAGCGGCAACATAAATACATTATTTACTATTTATAAAGTTAAGACTAACGGGTCTTTTACGCGATTATTGAGATATATACATACCTCTTTATTACCCGACGTTTCGGTCCTGTTACAAGAGCCGTGGTCACGGGTGGATTAGTATTATTTACTATGTCACGGTTCAAGGTATACTAATTATCACGGTTCATGAAATACAGCCTGGTGACAGACGGATGGACGGACGGACGGACAGACAGACAGACAGACGGACAGTGAAGTCTTAGTAATTAGGTATTTCCCCTTTGGGTACGGAGCCCTAAAAAGAAAATAAATAATTTCTATGGATAGGTATCAAAAATGATATTGAGGTTTCTAATATCATTTTTTTTCTAAACTGAATAGTTTGCGCGAGAGACCCTTCCAAAGTGGTAAAATGAGTTCCCCCCCCCCCCCCCGCTCACCTCTAACTTCTAAAATAAGAGAATGATAAAACAAAAAATATATATGTTGTACCATGTAAACTTCTACCGAAAATTGGTTTGAACGAGATCTAGTAAGTAGTTTTTTTAATACGTCATAAATCGTAAAAATTTAAATATTATGTTACAAGCTGCTACGGAACCCTTCATGGGCGAGTCCGACTCGCACTTGGCCGCTTTTTTTGTTAGCCAAACATAACGTAATCCCGGTGCACGAAAAACAAAAGGAAATGTAAGTAAATGAAGCATTTTGTTATTATTAAAATAGTGCATACCATTTGCATACCTACTATAATCCGCACAATAATTACGTGGTTTCTGCATTTCGAAGCGTAAGCGCGGGAAACGTGCAGTGCGGTGCGATGCGAGCGCTCAGGCGGGCGTTCGGCAGCCCTCTGCCAGTTTGTACTCTCGAAAGTACGCCGAGCGGTAGGTATACAGGGTGTTACGAAAGGGTTATATCAACCCGAAGCCAGCATCATCAGCTGCTCGACCATAACCCGTTTTGATATATGGCGGCCGCCAAAGAAAAAAAAGTTCAACAAAAAAAATTAAAAAGATATTTCAAATCAAAACAAACGTGTTCCAACGCTACGGCTTGACGTAAGCTACAACTAGACAATTAGCGCGTGGTACGTATGTACAATGCCCTTGGCGGTGGCGCGGGCGACGCGGCGGTGTGGGAGTTATTTTTGTTTATTGTAACGTTACAGCTACGTCACAGTCCTTTGCGGAGTAATGCTGATTAAAGGTAACAATGAAAGAACATATTTATCTAAGAATTAAAGAAATGGCAGTCTATTCATAGAATTATAGAAAATACAGTAGGGTTATAAAAGGTGAAATGAGGATGATTACTAGTTGAGAAACACTGCACCGGTGATGTGCGCCAGGCACAAGTGATATCAGGGTCCGAGGCTCCCCAGTGCCTCGACAGGGCAGCGGTGCGGCAGGATTCGGAGTGAGTACGCAACCAATAGATGTCACTTATCCACTTCTTCTTGACTCCACGAGAAGTTTTGGTTTTGGAGTGAATACGCAACCAATAGATGTCACTTATCAACTTCTTCTTGACTCCACGAGGAGTTTCTTCCTCATGGTCCTAGGAATTGATCCCTCCAGGACCCAGGTTATAACTGTAGACTGAACTTTGATGGTAGACAACTTAGTGAATCCAAGGGGGGTTAAACGTAATAGAAGACTAGGAGATGTTTCTCCGACTGTAGGCGGTGGTAGACTATCTTGAAGAATGAAATGAATTCATAATAACACATCGGTAGAATGTTTTTGAATTTAAAAGTAAATTGATGCGATACAGAATGGCATTGATGAGAAAGGAGTTTAAAAATCAACAAACCTAATTACCAAAAATAGAAAAAAAAAATCAGTAATGACATGACATATGTCATGTCATGTAAACAAACAAGATATAAAAAGAATGAAATAATTACAAATAGTAAGTAATTATGCACATAACATAGGTACCCCAAAAAGCCCTGCAAAATTTTTAATTAAAAATTTTGAGGTTACAGAATAAATACCTAACCCTATTGTTATATTAACCCTCAGACTAAAAGAATAACATAGACGGAACGAATAGAACTAGCGAGTGAAGCCGCCAAAAGGGATACTATATAGCAATGGGATACCATTCCGCTCGCACTCCTTTGTGAGCAGCGAGTGTGTACGCACGTGCGATCACGGTTGAACAAAATATTATAAATATGCCGTATTGTATGGTGAAAAGGTGTAAAAACACTTCAATTATTCATAGAAAGAATGCTGGATTATCGTTTCATAAGTAATTAACTATTTCTTATTAGATTTCATAACATTTTTCTAAATATTTTAGTTGCACAAACTAGGAACACAAAACCTCCGCCATAACATACAGAGTTGCCATAATTTTTTCATCATTTCCACAAAATATTTAGCAGTATTTATGGGAATTTATAAAGTACTGAGGAAAAAAAATCAGTGTCATCAATGTTGACAACCTCGATGTTTCTAATCATCATCATCATCATTCGTGCGTTAGTCCCGAACTCCCGATCACATCTGTGTCTGGGATCTACTTAATACGTGGCTTGGTTATTTCGGCAATCTTGGAATTGACTGCTGTCTGACCTCCCAGCCTGTGTTCTGATCCAATATATTTATGTTACTGTGTCAGTAGTTTAATTTCAGTCTAACACTACTCAAGGCCTCAGTCTTAACCTAACGACTATTGATATCTACTTCATGTATAGTCAACGACAAAAGTAGCTTAACCAATAATTCTTATCTGTTGATCACTAATAGCTGTTAAACCGATCACAAAATCATAAACAAAACACGAAATATATTAACTTTGTCCTTGGGGATCTAAAATTACTTGTACATTGCTGTGGCACATGCATTGGGATGTAAAAAAGAATAATAAATATTTTTGTGCTAATCAACTTTTGTTGTTGACTGTACTTTGTACTTACACTGGAATGAAGCTTTGTTCATTCATCTTAAAAAGGATTATTTTAATTATGAGAATTTTTTTGAAAACTAGTAATTAAAGTGTGTTTACTCAGTGTTTATCACGTTTTTATTTATTTTAACACTTCCCCATTTTAGGCACTTATCATAATAATCATTTGTGTAAATGACAAAATAATTGCAGATAACATTTACTCTAACAAATATTAATTTTCCATATGTCCACTATATAGAGATTTTTAGGAGATTTTTTCATTTGCTGGCAACATTACGCACACGCCGTTAGTGGTATCGGTACACGGAAATCGGAGTCACACGCACACATTGAAAGTGTCATTTGGCTTCACGTGTTTATTCTACATGTTCCGTCTATGTTATTGTTTTAGTCTGAGTATTAACCCTTATGTTAGGTATTGTAGGACGAGGTATTGTAGGAGATTGTAGAGACGAAAGATGTCATCTTTGGTCTCTACAATCACTCACATTCTTGCATACGGAGGTTCACGTTCAACGACGCATACTCCAAAAGGCAATATTCAATATAATTAACGTAGGCTTATTTATTTAATTTAGGTGTCGTAACCCGCACCTGTTTAAAAACTCAATAAGAAAAGAAATTTACAAGATACTAGGCATCATGTGCCTCCAAGTCCAAGGCAACGTGTGTGTCCAGGAAGGCAACATGTGCATTAAGATAGGCAACGTGTGCATCAAGATAGGCAACGTGTGCATCAAGATAGGAGAAAATATTTACAGTGAAAAGAAATTAAAAAAATAAGCCAAAAGGAGTTGTGTATTGAAGATGAATGAAGTAAAAAAAATACAGATATAACTTTAAAGAAAATGAAATTGAACAGTTTTACATTTAAGGTAAAAAAAATACAGAAGAAAATAAAAAACTTAAAATAAATTGAATTTTAAAGTCTTTAATATACCATTTTCCTCGATGGCCATTTCTAAAGCTGTTTAGCTGTTTCTAAAATATAAACTAATGGTGATAACTTTTCAATAATTGTGCTTATTACATATTTTGGAGCTAACTTAGAACTAAAATAATTACCAGCATTACTCTGAACGTAGTTCCTACGCCAGACAGTATCACCGACATTATATTCTTTAGAGTTACGTTTAGAGTCATAATGTGTAGCATTTTTAGAATGGGAAGAATGTAAAGCAATCTGTACTTTATCAAAAACAGCCGATAATAATCCTAAATTAAATAAATAAATAATAAATATTTTTGAACATTCTCACACAACGTCATCTAGCCCAAATTAAGCTAATATAAGCTTGTGTTATGGGATCTAGACGACTGATAAACATACTTATATATTTCTAAATACATACATATTATACATAGAAAATACCCAAACTCCGAAACAAACATTTGTGGATCACACAAATAATTTGAATCGACCCGGAATCGAACCTGGGACCTCAGGGGCGGCAGTCGCATACTCATACCACTGAGCCACCGAGGCAGTCAAATTATGGGCATAGATATCACGAGGGATGAAAATAGTAATATCTCAAGGTTACTACACTCAGTATAGAGTGAACCACAAGGAATGGTTTCCCGACCAAAGACAAGAAAAGAAGGGGAGAATTCTGTCGTAGCATTCACAGTACTATTTAGTGCCAATTGAATCTTACGTAAAGGAAGGTCCCATGATCGGTGATCATCTCCGACTAGTTGAGACAGAGCAGTAACAATAGTTCTATAATACCGTTCTGTGGGATTAACTTGAGGACAGTAATTTAAATTTAAGAAATTCTGAAATTCATTAGATTGAAATTGTGACCCATTGTCCATTAAAATTGTTTGAGGTACACCGTGCACCAAAAATACATAAGTTTCAAGATATCTAATAATATTAGGGGCCGTAGCACGTTTCAGAGGGAAAATAAAGCAAAATTTAGAAAAAGAACAAGTAATCACGAGAACGTGTTGATTACGGTGCCTAGTCATAGGAAAAGGACCCATTAAATCCAACGAAATATGTTGGAAAGGCCTTGAACAAATTTTAGGTTTACCCATAGGGACAATGATTCGAGTGTTTATAAGCAAGGCATGTTTCACAAGTAGAACATACTTTAGCCACGTTTCTAAACATACCAGACCAGTAGTACCTTAGAGAAAGTTTTTTATAAGTTTTAAAAACACCGATATGGGGATCACCAACGGTATTACCATGACAAGATTTAATTAAATTAAGACGTTCAAGGGGAGGAGGAACTCTTCCAAGCAAAATCTTCATTAAGATGATGAGTATTGGAATAGCGATATAATTCAGCGTTAATAATCTTATAATTTGGAAAGGCATCCGGATTATCCCGGCAATTGGTCAACAACTTATTAAAGTGTTCCAATTGAGATGCATCATCTCTAGTAATTGGAAGAGCATAATTTATAACCGCAGTATCTTGAACTTTATGACGGGAAAGTAGGTCGGGGACAATATTATCTTTACCTTTCTTGTGTTTAGATCAAAATTAAAACAAGATAGACGAAGAGTCCATCGAGCTAATCTTCCAGAAGGATAAGAAAGATTTTGGAACCACTTCAACGCCGCGTGATCAGTAAAGACTGTGAACCGTTTATCGTTGTCAAGGTAACAACGCCAATGTTCAAGTGCTGAAATAACAGCTAAAGTCTCTCGTTCTGTAGTAGAAAAGTTTTGTTCATGTTTATTAAGAGTTCTGCTCATATATGCAATTACCACATCTTTGTTATCATGTTCCTGAGTAAGCATAGCACCGATACCAAAATTAGAGGCATCACAATGAACAGAGAAAGAAAGATCAAAATCAGGACAAGCCAGAATTGGGGTTGTAGTCAGACATACTTTAAGTTTAGCAAAAGCAGATTCCGCATCATAATTCCAGACAAATTTCTTTAAAGAATCAAGAATGGGTATGTAACGACGAAACCAACTACAAGTACCCAAGAATTGCCTAACTTGTTTCTTAGAGGTAGGAGTAGGATAAGTTAAAATGGATTCAATTTTACTAGGATCGGCACGTAAACCTTGCTCATCTACCACATAACCAAGATATTTCAATTCTTTCCTAAAGAATTGACTTTTCCCAAAGTTAATAGTAAGTCCAGCATGAGAAAGCTTTTGGTGGACTTTAAGAAGGAGTGAGATATTCTCCTCAAATGTCTCGCTAATGATTATAATGTCATCCAAATAACAGAATACCTTGTTATCAAATTCAGGGGTAAACAATTTATCCATGGGTCTTTGCTGAGTAGCGGGAGCATTAGTCAAACCAAAAGGCATCACGGTAAACCTATAGGATCCTCTACCTGGTACATAAAAACCAGTCTTATCCCTATCGTCAGGATGTAAAGGAATCTCCCAAAAAGCCTTAGCAATACTTGAATGATATTTGGCATTTTTTAGATTATCCAGTATTTCAGAAACAAAAGGAAGACTGTAAGCATCTTTACGAGTAATTGCGTTAAGTTTCCTACTGTCTTTTTTGGGCGTAATAAGGACAGGAGATAGCCAAGGGCTTTCACATTTTTCAATAACTTTTAATTCTAGCATTTTATCAACTTCAGAGATAAGAGCTTTCTGTTTCTCAGGAGAGAGACGATAACAACGCTGTCTAATAGGCAATGTATCACCAGTATCAATTCTGTGACAAACTAAGTTAGTACGACCTAGTTCATTACGTTTTTCAAAAGAAATATCTTTAAAACGTTCAATTATATCCTTAGCAATAATCAATTGATCAGCAGAGAGATGATCGAATGATAATATTTTATTTTCAACAACACAAGTTGAAAAATTATTATCAAGATTAACTTCAAGAGAAAATATTTTAGGGGACAGTTTAAAAACTTTCCAAAAATCCCAACCTAAAATCAAAGATGGATGAATCTCAGGAAAAACATACGCTTTAACAATATGAGTCTGATTATTAAATTTAAACGGCAAATTAAAATAACCAGACGACAGTGATTTTTGCTGATTTGCAACCATAACTTGAGTTGACGACTTGAATAACTTAAACTAATTTTTGAATGTCTAAATGAGAATTATTTCCCAATATAGTAATGCAGCTACCACTATCCAGTAGACCGGACATCGATACACCGTTAATAGATACATTAACGAAAGGTCTATTGTAGTCCCTCTCTTTATCGTAAAACACAGAAGTTGTTTTATAACAAAACATAAAATTACGGATAGTATTAAGCCAATGATTCCAATCATCCCTATCAAAATTAATATGTTTGAGAGGAGGTTTAGAGAGAGGAGGTTCAAGAGAGCTATTTAAGTCGACATCTAGTTTTTTTCCATTATAGAAGATGAACTGCCATACTCTTCAGGGCTCGTGCCGGAGGTCTGGAAGGAGGCGAACGTACAACCGATCCCCAAGAAAGGGGATCGGTCCGATCCAGGCAACTATCGACCCATAGCTGTCACCTCAGTCATTTGCAAGGTGCTTGAGCTCCTTATAAATAAGCAGCTCATGCAATTCCTAGAGGATCACTCGCTAATCAATGATCGACAATACGGCTTCAGGCCAAAGCGATCAACGGGTGATCTTCTGGCATTCGTAACGCATGTCTGGGGTGGGGCTATGGAAAGGCACGGCGAGTCCTTGGCTATTAGCCTGGACATCGCCAAAGCCTTCGATAGGGTCTGGCATGCTTCGCTCCTTTCCAAGCTTCCGGCATATGGTCTACCTCCTCAACTGTGCAGCTGGATTGCCAGCTTTTTAAACGAGCGCCGAGTGCGGGTCCTCTGCGATGGCCAGGCTTCTCGCTTCTTGCAAGTGAATGCCGGGGTACCGCAGGGGTCCGTACTATCACCAACTCTCTTTCTTCTGCATATCAATGATATGCTATCCCTCGGGAACATTCATTGCTATGCAGATGACAGCACACTGCACGGGAGTTACTCGGTTCGTCCGACGGCGGGGCGATCTGAGATTGAGGAGGAGAGACGACGACTCGTGGCTGATCTCGACCGTAACCTCGACAGTATCTCTCAATGGGGTACCGAGAACCTGGTCGAGTTCAATGCCCGCAAAACACAGGCGTGTGCATTTACTGCGAAGAAATCCCCTTTCCTTCCCCTACCCTCTCTTCAGAATGCATTATTACCAATGAAGGACAACCTTGATATCCTTGGCATAGACGTTCGTCGAGAGCTCAATAATAAAAACTACATCGAAAGATGTATAGGGCTAGCTTCGCGGAAACTAGGAATACTGAATAAGGTAAAGAGATTCTTTACACCGGACCAGAGGTGTCTGCTGTACAAGACGCAGATTAGACCCTGCGTCGAATACTGCTCTCACCTCTGGGACGGCTCCGCGAAGTATCTGCTGGACGCTCTCGACGCTATGCAGCGACGGGCTATCCGTATTATTGGTTGTCCGGAGGTAACGGGAAGCCTTGAGCCGCTAGCTCAGCGCCGAACAATAGCTTCCTTGGCCGCATTCTACCGTATTTACCACGGCGAGTGTTCTGAAGAGCTCTTCAATCTGATCCCACCCTCTTCCTTCCGATCCCGAACGACTCGTGCCGGGCAGAGATGCCACCCCCACACAGTGGATAGCATGTTCGCGAGAACCGAACGTTTTAAACGTTCGTTTCTCTGCCGAACGATAGTGGCCTGGAACGCCCTGCCTGTGCACGTGTTTCCTCCCACATATAATCCTGGGTTCTTTAAGCGGAGCGTGAAGAGGCACATCAGTAGGTCGTCAAGTTGAGGGCCACTCTCAATAGTAATGTGTGCTGTGAGAGTGGCCCACAATCGCTAGACGTCGTCACGACTTACCACCAGGCGGGCGGCGTCAATTTGGCGAACCAAATATAAAAAAAAAAAAAAAAAAGAACATTTAGGACAGTTAGACATTTTTACACCTTTAAGACCACATTTAAAACAAATCAAGTATCGGGGACGAGTACAAGACCTTAAAGAATGACCTGTAACCCGACAACGAAAGCAAAAAACTTCCTTGGATTGCTCCAAAGTTGGAGGTTTAGAAACTGATCGTTTGGTATCCTGAATTACATTAGTATGTTTCATATTCAAAAAATATTGGATAGAAACAGGCGTTACTTGGCGAAAATCCATGACAAAGCGATGGTAAGTAAAATGTTTTAAGAAAAAACTTTTTAAATTTATAATAGCATTAATTTTTCGCAAAATTAAAAAGACACAAATTAACAATAAAAAGGATCAATTTTAATAAAATAGAAGAAATTTATAACCTAACAAGATTGTGTATGACTCAGAATTACTTTCAGTTCAACAACAATTTTTTTCTACAAAAAAATGGTCTGGCTATGGGATCGCCACTCAGTCCTTTAATAGCTGAAATATTTATGGATGCATTCGAGACTAACCACATAGTTGGGAACGTTCATGTGTTGTACTATTTTAGATATGTGGATGATATTATTATCTGTTGGACAGGAACAAAGCGTCAGCTCAGCGTCCTCGTCTCCAAGTTGAACTCAGTACACCCTAGAATTGATTTTTCACTAGAGGTGGAGTCAGATTCCACTCTCAATTTCTTAGACCTTTAATTACTAGAAGGAACGGTGTTCATGAGTTTCGTATCTATAGGAAACCAACAGTTACAGACACAGTTATTCCTTACTCATCCAATCACCCATGGCAACATAAAATAGCAGCTTTCCACAGCTTACTGAGCAGGTTACTGGCGGTACCGTTGAGCCCACAGGCATTTGGTGAAGAATTGTCCATCATTTGCTACATAGCACAAAGTAATGGCTATGACGTAGGAATGGTCCACTCATTATTAAATAAAAAACGCAGAAAGGCTAGTTTTCATTTATTACATCCGACTCAAGATCCACCTAGGAAGTACACGGCCTGTTTGCCGGTCGTGGGTCCCGTCTCGTTGAGTATAGCTAAGATCATGAGGGAAAGTAGGATATTTGTTGCTTTTAGAACTCGGAACACCTTGAGGGAGCTATGTAATGGCAAGGATTCGGTGTCGGTCTCACGCAGATCAGGTGTTTATTTGTTGAGTTGTGATGAATGTGGTTTGAAGTATGTGGGACAGACTGGCAGGTCCTTCGAGATTAGATATAAGGAACATAGAGCGGCGTCCCGCAATGGTTGTCCTGAGAAATCCCTCTTCGCGAAGCATCTTCTTGACACTGGTCATTCCTTGAACAATAGTAACACTTTTAAAGTTTTACGTTTATGTGAGAAAGGGTTCAAGTTAAGTGTTTGGGAAAGGCTAGAAATAGTTAGAAGAGGCGCGGACACCTTACTCAACGAACAAATAGATTTTCACACATCTCCCTTACTTAATCTGTTTACGAACAGACAGACACATTAATTGTTGTTGGTTTGTGTGGGTCATTTGGCTTTTCTGCGCAACTTATCAAAAGACAGGAATTAAATCAAACAGATAAGGTCAAGTATTGGTGAATACCAATTTTTGGAACTTAGTTAGCATGATCTGAGGTTTCTACCCACGTTAGTTATTGTAAAGAATCCTACATCGCGATAATGAAATTTGCACACGTTTACTTATAAGCAAACACGTTACAACCACGAATTTTGCTGTTCACTCTGAGACAGTCTTGATAATGCCTCGTTTAGAGGCGAAACAATTGTCGACGTTTTGTTGTCTTTTTAATTCTGCGAAAAATTAATGCTATTATAAATTTAAAAAGTTTTTTCTTAAAACATTTTACTTACCATCGCTTTATATTCAAAAAAGTTTTAGAAGTAGAGGGATGATAAGCAAATTCAGCAGCGTAAGAAGCAACCTCATGTCTACCTAAAGGTTCACAAAAATCTCTATCTTTTAACGAGATTCGTTCATAACTTTGACACGTTGAGATCAAGGAATCAATCGAGTTGACATCTTTAAGTGCCACAAAAACTGAGTAGCATGGTCATATGTTGTGAAGAAGAATCTCCAATTGTTCACTATCACTAAGTTTCTTTGAAAGACGAGCAAACATTCCGAACATTATAGAAACAAAGACGATTATAGATTCAGTAACTCCTTGGGTACGTTTCCTAATAGCTTCAAGTAATTTATAGTCATAGTCCTGAATACCGAAATCTTTTATAAGTAAAATATGAATATCATTCCAGGTCAAAGAAGGGTTCCGACTAAGTTGAAAACGAAACCAATGGAGAGCATCTCCATTAAAAATTTCAAAAGCGTGTTTGCAAAGTGTAACCTCAGAAATATTTCTAGAAATCCTAAACTCATCAATCTTCTGAAGAAAAGACCTAGGACACGACTTCCCATCATAAGAAAAGGATTTAAGTTCTCTAACAAAATTGAAGGGAGTATGTAACTCCTCAGACATCTCTGTGGTAGAATCCAAAAGAAAAGTTTCAAATTGTTTACGAACTATAAAGAAACGAGACCTTAGATTAGAACACGTTTCTACCAACGGACTAACATCATTTATGCGTTCCAGCCGATAATGAAGATGGTTCACTAAAGCTTCGAGTTTCTTTAAACCACTCTTATAATAATAATAATAATAACGAAGCAATAATAGCCAAGAACCTCCACAACCGTGAAGTGTGCAGTCTGAGAGATTACTTTCTACAGAACGGGTGTGACATTCATTGCGATGTCGTGATGGTTGACAAGGGCCTAACACCTCTTTCCTTGGCTAACGAGAACTGGCGTAAACCAAAGGTGCTAGGTACTGAAGACCGTAGGGACGTATGGAAGAGTAAGGAGCTACACGGACGGTTCTACCGGGTCTTAACAGGACCCGACGTAGACCTGCTCGCTTCGGTGAACTGGCTACGTTTTGGGGACCTCTTTGGGGAAACTGAAGGTTTTGCCTGTGCAATTGCAGATGAGGTTATCAAGACGAACAACTATCGGAAATACATTATGAAGGACGGTACGGTCGACATTTGTCGAGCATGCCACCGTCCTGGTGAATCACTTCGCCATATTATTTCCGGTTGTTCGTATCTTGCTAACACCGAGTACTTGCATAGGCACAATCAAGTAGCCAGGATCATCCACCAGCAACTTGCTCTTCAATATGGCCTTATTGAGTTTGAAGTACCGTACTATAAGTACACACCAGTGCCAGTTCTTGAGAATGGTCGTGCATTGCTCTACTGGGACCGATCAATCATCACGGACAGGACTATTGTTGCCAATAGGCCCGATATCGTGTTGGTTGATCGGACCCAGCGTCGGGCAGTGCTCGTCGATATCGCCGTCCCGCATGACGAGAATCTCGTGAAGGCAGAGAAGGACAAACTTAGCAAGTACCTCGATTTGTCCTACGAGATAACCGCCATGTGGGACGTAGACTCGACGATCATTGTCCCGGTGGTCGTTTCGGCAAACGGATTAATAGCGAAGAGTCTCGATCAACATCTCAAGAGACTCTCGTTAGATTGTTGGATCAAGAGTCAGATTCAGAAGGTTAGGAGGTTTCTTAGTCTGTAGCCTCCACCACCGGTAGTTTGGGTCCTACTCCGCTACTGGTGGGTCACTATTTTTTATATTTTTAAATGTATTTGTGTTTTTTATAAATGTATTTAAAAATGTATAAAATAAGAATATAAATGAATAAACGATATAATAATAATAAATACTCTTTATTGCACACACAAAGAGACAGATATGTTACACATGCCTTAATAATAATGTACAATAGGCGGCCTTATTGCTAAAGAGCAATCTCTTCCAGGCAACCTTAGGATGGAAAGAAATGGAGAGAGATGATAGGGGTTGTGTACAATGTATTAATAATATAATAAATTGATAAAATATACGAAGAGAGTAGATCGTGAAAGAGTTCAGTGAGTAATAAAATAAATAAATACTAATAATAATAAATACCCATAATATATATTACCTAGCTACGAGTATAAATATTATAATATGGACAGTGTTAGCACATTGAGAGATAATGATCTTTTAGCATATTTTTAAACGAAGATTGTGATTGTGCCCTTATCAGATGGTAAAAAGGAAATTCTATCTTCAATGTATTTAAGGGTCGATTCTGCCTGTGAGAGATCGAATTCAAGAGGAAAAGGAGAGGACTTAATATCTTCAGGGAGGACATGACAAAGTTTTGTCATCTGTTCTTTCAGAGCCGCAATGGTATCAGCCGGGTTCTCCGCTCTGATAGAAACCTCATATTCTAGTTCAGATTTATTTAAATAAGCATACTTGATACGCCAAGCCATGATTAGATAATAAGAAAACTGAACTAATAAAATAAATTATACTTGACAAAGTGTTATAGTTTAAGTATTTATAAAATATTTCAAATTAATTAAGTTTAAGAGAAAATTAAGTTATTTAAGAGAATAAAATAATTTTTATGATGAAAGTGTGATGAAAGTGTGATATGTGATGAAAGTTAGTGTTATGAGCGCGAATACTACAGGATATTGTCCTGCAGCCCGCTGTATAGTAATTCAAACCCCAACTTGTCAGTGACCACGAATGGTTTTAAAAACACTGACAAGCGAAGAATGAATGTGGATTGCGGTTAGCAATCGGTAAGTAGCGTATCAGTGTGTGGGGTGCGGTATAGTTTGTAGGAGTAGGTAAGTGTTCTAGGTTTAAGTGTATAAAGGTTTAAGTATGAAAGTTGAAATGAGCCTAAATGTACGTCTACTACAGGATATTCTCCTGCAGCACGTCGTAGAGTAGTTCAAACCCCAACCTGTCAGTGACCACGAATGGTTTTAAAACACTGCCAAGTGAAGAATGAATGTAGATTGCACTTACTGATTGCTATCCGCAATCAGTAAGTGGTGTAATAGTATGTGGGGTGTAGTGTAGGTTTGTAAGAGTACTGTAATAAGTGTAGTAACTAAGATGAGAGTATGAAAGTACACAGGGGTAAAAGGGGGTAAAGTATACAAAATAATTAAAATTTAAAATTAAAAGATTTTTAGGGGGATGGGTTCTAAACGTGGGCGCCAAATTGTAACGTTAGCGCGCTTGCATGGTTGACTGCACTTCTTGAGAATGATCCAGTGATGGGCATAGCACCGACAAATGAACCGAATATTTTTGCAAACGACATTGTTATGAGCTCTTGAGTTGCATCCACTGATTCACCACTAGCAAAAGCTTTGGCAATTAGCTAAAGCTATATCGACATTGTCTGCTTGATTACGCAACTTTATTCCGTTATTCAATAAAAGAGAATTAAGAGTGCTTCTCAAATCGGCCGATTTTTGACGAGTTGGTCCTAGGTATTCTGATCCCTCCAGGACCCAGGTTGTATTGTAACTGTAAACTAAACTTTGATGGTAGACAACTTAGTGATTCCAAGGGTTAAACGTAATAGAAGACTAGGAGATGTTTCTCCGACTGTAGGCGGTCTCTCTGCGATCTTGAAGAATGAAATGAATTCATAATAACACATCGGTAGAATGTTTTTGAATTTAAAAGTAAATGGATGAGATACAGAATGGCATTGATGAGAAAGGAGTTTAAAAATCAATTGCCAAAAATAGAAAAATATAAATCAGTAATGACATGACATATCATGTTACTCAAAGGTATATAAACAAACAAGATATAAAAAGAATGAAATAATTACAAATAGTAAGTAATTATGCACATAACATTATGTAAATAAAATTTTGACCAACACATAGTTATGTTTCCCCAGATCCTCGTCTGTGGTTCGACAGGTGCACCACATGCAAGTGATAGTAAAATCTCTGTCCCCAATTTTAGAAAAATCTTACCTGTTTACAGGAAAGGTTAATTTTTTGTGTAACAGTGCTAAAAGCGGCTTCGACTCGACTGCGTACACAGTATTTTTAGGTATCAAAACTCACGGTAGGTACAACTCCCGGGCAGCGCTCAAATTGCCTTCTGATGCTCCTACACAAAGCATCATCTCGTAATACTCTTCGTTACTCAGAGCCATTACTACACAACACAATCACTATCACACACAACTTGACACAACTCACAAATTAACACACTAAACAATTATTTAGCTACCTCACTGCACAAAGCAAAGAATGCAACTGAACTGACCTGTGACCTTGCTAAATGATTTTAAATAAAATTCTAGGAAACTTCGTGACTCGACCGAGCGCTTCGTGTTAATGAGGGTGGCATCGCTTGATGCGAAACAGAGACAAAATGTTCCTACCAGGAGTGAGACAGAAGGCTCTTCACAGGCGCGCATTATTTGTACCTGTTATTGGTACCTATTTTGATGTCGATCACCGAAGCAGCTGATTTTAGCTAGTGTTGTTTAAACAAGTGTGTATTTTATTCGGTAATAATGTTTTTTTTATAACCTTTTTTTTCTTCTATGGCGGTCGCGACATATCGAAACGGGTTCTGGTCGACCAGCTGATGGTGCTGGCTTCGGGTTGATTACGTAACACCCGGTATAGCGCGCGGCCTTGAGCGAGTGACGGAGGCCAGCCGCACCACAATAGCTACAGTACTGTCCCGCCCTCTCCTCCGCCCACCCCGCCACGGGTACTCACCGTCCCGCGGGTCCAGCGCGATGGCTCGCGGACTGTCCATATCGCCCGCCAGCAGCGTGCGCCGGTGTCGCCCGTCCAGCCGCGCCACCTGCCGGGGACCTCCTGACTCACTTCACTTGCCAACACACGTTATATTATGATACACTTTTGCTAATGTATTTCAAGACTATTGTTTAGTTAGACAGTCGAGGTATGTACTTTCTAGGAGTTGAAACAAGTATAATGTCGATAATAATCTATGTCAATAGTTGAATTAAAGTAAACATCTGACCTCGATCTGATGCAGAGTGCTCTCAACCCAGTAGAGGTTGCCGCCGACCCAGTCCACGGCGAGCCCCTCCGCCGTGGACAGTCCCTGCTGCACGACCGGCTCGATGCCGCTCAGCGCTGCGCACGTCATCGTTGTCAGGTTAACTTAGCTAATAGAGGTGTGTTCTGGGTGTTGTCTGTCTACCATAAATATGTACCTATCAGTTTACGAACCACGTATATATGAACGGAAATTGTCTTCGTTTGGATATAATTGACGCTGTGATGACGTAATGTGGTGTGTAGGTGTAGTGTAGTATAGTGGTGGATGTAGTCACCGTTCCCGACGAGCGTCCCTCGGTAGATGGTGTCGTCGACCACGTCGGTCCAGTACAGGCGCAGCGTGTCGGGCGCGCTCGGGCCCTCCCACAGCCAGTCGAGCGCCACCGTGTTCTTGAGCGACGACACGAGCGCGCGCGACCCCCGCCTGCCGCCGCCGCCCAGCTCCACGCCGCGCACCTCGCGCCGGTTGGTGAACACGAGTAGTGGCGTCACGCCCGACGTGCTCTTGCACGTGACGGCGTCGTCGGCCAGGCGGTACCCGGCCGAGCACGTGCACTTGTGGCGGCGCTTGTGCGGCACGCAGCCCTGCGAGCACGCGCCCCACGCGCAGGGCGGGGGCGGGGACGTGCAGGTGACCCCGTCCCCGCCCAGGACCAGGCCCGCGTCGCAGCCGCACACCGGCCCACCCGGCGCCGCGTGGCACGAGTGCGAGCACGCCGCCAGCAGGCACATGGGCTCACCTGCGACACACACTCACACTGTACAGTACACTGTCCTCACCCTCCCTCCCCCGGGGCGTGACAGGGGCGGGCTCACTCACCGCAGCGGTCCGCCTCGTCGGCCCCGTCCACGCAGTCGGCCAGTCCGTCGCACAGTTGCGCGAGCGGCACGCAGCGCGTCGCGTTGTCGCAGCGCACACCCGGCGCGGGACAGTCGTCGCGCGGGGCCTCGCTGGGGACCTCGCCGGTGGGCTGGCTGGGGAAATCGCCGGGGACCTCCCCAGGCCCCGGCGGCGGCGTGCTCGAGGGCGGCGAGGCGCAGTCCACCTCGTCGGACCCGTCCAGGCAGTCCACGTGCGCGTCGCACCGGAACTCCTGTGTACAATACACTCGTAGGCAACTAATGGTATCTCTATACATACTGATTCATGCATTTTCTTCCTTTTTGTAACAACTTTAAAAGAACGAGAAGGTTCTGGCTCCGGTTCGGATATTTTTTGGTGAACTCGTATTTTCACTGGTTAACTTCAGGGCAACTGTATACTACGTATATGTATATAGAGCGCTGATAACCGGCCTGAACCAGGCCTCCTTCACTCGCTCAAGGCTGCGCGCTATATACCTACCGCTCGGCGGCGGCGTACTCTCGAAAGTACAAACTGGCAGAGGGCTGCCGAACCCCGCCTGAGCGCTCGCATCGCGTCGCACTGCACGTTTCCCGCGCTTACGCTTCGAAATGCAGATACCACGTAATTATTGTGCGGATTATAGGTAGTAGGTGTGCAAATGGTATGCACTATTTTAATAATAACAAAATGCATTTTTAACTTGTGTTTCATTTACTTACATTTCCTTTTGTTTTTCGTGCACCGGGATTACGTTATGAGGCTAACAAAAAAAGGCCAAGTGCGAGTCGGACTCACCCATGAAGGGTTCCGTAGCAGCAAGTTACATAATATTTTAATTTTTATGATTTATGGCGTATTAAAAAAAAACTACTTACTAGATCTCGTTCAAACCAATTTTCGGTAGAAGTTTGCATGGTAATGTACAACATTACATATATATTTTGTTTTATAATTCTCTTATTTTAGAAGTTAGAGGTGGGGGGGGGGGACACATTTTACCACCTTGGAGGGGTATTAGAAACCTCAATATCATTTTTGATGACCTATCCATAGATATTATTGATTTTCTTTTTAGGGCTCCGTACCCAAAGGGGAAATACAGAACCCTATTACTAAGACTTCACTGTCCGTCTGTCTGTCTGTCTGTCTGTCTGTCCGTCCGTCCGTCCATCCGTCCGTCTGTTCACAGGCTGTATTTCATGAACCGTGATAATTAGTATACCTTGAACCGTGACATAGTAAATAATGTATTTATGTTGCCGCTATAACAACAAATACTAAAAACCAGAATAAAATAAATATTTTAGGGTACAACCCATACAACAAACGTGATTTCTTTGCCATTTTTATTTATTGATCAATAAAAATATATAAATCATTATATAAAACTAAAACATATTTGATTGACTAATAAAAAAAATTTTGATTCGTAACATTCGTTTTATTACAATAATCACCATAGGTACAACCCTAGCGCATTCTTACGATGGCGTCACTTGCACGGCGGGCAACACAATCTCGACTCTATGAACCGTGTTTAAGGTACAATTCTCCTCGTTGTGTGCAGCAGGTATTATTATTAAAATTTTGTAGGTAAATATAGAGTAGGTATTTTCGCTTTTGTATGGGAGTGATGTATCTGTTACGTAGTAACTATTTATTAATCTGTGCCTGAACCACTAACAACCACTCTGCACGTCTGAACAGTCAAACAGTTGAAGATGACGTAACGTCACTGTGTGGCAAAAAAATGGAACTTATTATAGTTTGTAGTTATTGTTCTGAGCCATAAAGCAATTTGAAACATTTTATCTAAATCCAGCACGATTTTTTATAAATTTAACGACTTACCGGCTTCTAACTTCTAACAATATTAAATAGACTTACCAGCCTGATACATTCAGTGTTGTTGCACTGAAACTCGTGGTCCTCGCACGCGCCCAACTCGTACGCGGGAGGTCTGTAACATGCAGGGGAGTTGCTGAGTATAGTGTGGGGTGAGGGGCGAGGGGGCTAGGAGGGGAGGGGTACTGCAGGTACTGACGCGGGGCGCGGCGGGGCGAGGCAGGCGCGCTCGTCGCTGGCGTCGGCGCAGTCGGCGCGTCCGTCGCAGCGCACGTCCCAGGGCAGGCAGGCGCCGTCGTCGCAGGCGAAGTGCGCGGGCGCGCAGGTGGCACGCGCGGGGAATTCGCATGCGGCTTCGTCGCTCGTGTCACCCGCCCCGCAGTCGGACGCGCCGTCGCAGCGCCACCCGCGCGGGATGCAGCGCCGCGACCGCGCGCACTGGTACTGCTGCGCGCCGCACACGCTGCGGGCGCACGCCGCCGCCGTCTCGTCGCTGCCGTCGTTACAGTCTGTGCCACACACACGTACAGTGTACACACTGTCATATATAACTAACCAGCAGACCTCTATAGCATGTATGGTATTACTAATACGGTACCTTTTTGTCCGTCGCAGATCCAGCTATTGAGGATGCACCTGTTGTTATCGCAGCGTGTGTACAGCTCCTCGTTGCACGTCACGTTCGCTGGCAACACACACATACAGACACGCGATATAGCTCACTGTGTGTACTCTACTATACATAAACGACATTAATACAGGTAGGGTGTGTTACCGCAGGGACCGCCGGCTGTGTAGTCCTCGTCGGAGCCGTCGGAGCAGTCCAGGTCTCCGTCGCACACGTACAGCTTGTCGACACACCGCCTGGGGACCGCGGGGGGACACTACGGTTATCTGCATAATATGTCATTGACTCATTGTGTGTGACCACCGTACCGATATCATGTGTACGCACCAGAGTCCGTGTCTACAGGGGAAGGCAGAGGGCGCGCAGGTGGGCGCGGCGGGGGCCGGGGGCTCCGGCTCGCAGCGCTGCGGGGCGCAAGGCGGGGGGGCGCGGCCCTCCCCGCACATGCACGTGCGCCTCGCCTCGCCCCGCGCCGCCTCGCCCCGCGCCAGGCACAGCTCCGCACACCCGCCGCGTGACACAGAGCACGCGTTGCTACCTGCGCGCACAATACACACACCTGACTATCTTTGTTACTCAACCGACTTCATTTATGAAAGGCATTTTTCACCTCTCTGCTTTTTTTTTACTACGGGACTTAAAACTATGATGACAGTTAATAGGAATGAATATTACTGAGAGCTGTATTTTTTCACATAGCAGCAAAGTAAATTTTGTTTCACTATACAATAACAGAGAGTTTATTAGAGTATTCGCAGAGTCACAGATGTCAGTTTGCCAGCATTTCTGTCGTCGGTCCATAGCACCGAAGAATTAGTCAGACACCATGGCCTTTCTTGTAGCAGAAGCGCAGGTCGTATACCTCGGCACGGTATTCTAAACGACATAATTCGTAGGGCTCTTTCCACTGCCGCCGCCGCGTGGCGGTCTACCGGCAAAAACATAACTAAAACCTCTTATGTCTAAAAGGTTACTACACAATTAATGATTATTTGGTAGATAAATACAAATAAGCACGTACCTAAGAATTGCTGTTATGTTCACCCCACCTTGCTAATGTAATGAAATGAAATGAAATAATTTATTTATTTGTATAGGTCTCTAAATGGCTCTTACAAACGTCAGTAAGTACTTAAAATAAAAAATGTCATTGCTTCTATATTTACATGTAATGCCAGATTCGCAAAGCAATAAGTAGAACCGAGAGAAAGAACCTGGCAATAAAACTCTCGGTCACTCTTTTTCAATAAATTACTCATATACACATTTTCTTTAGACTAAATGTGGACGAATGTACATTGGTTTCGTGTCAGAATCAAAAAGCGTGTATAATGCAAAAAAATTTGTTTGTCACCTAAGTACAAAATATGCTACAATTACGGCATTTTAGGAGGCGGCTGCACCATGCTCAAGCCAGACACTTTTAACATTAAGGGAATCAACTATCTTATAATATGCTTTTTGACATAAAGTGGTCTTTATAAAGGTTTTAAATTTACTGTCGGGCATACAAAGGACCGATTCAGGCAATTTATTATAAAAGCGTATACCTTCCCCCTTGAAAGAATGACTAACCTTGCTAAGCCGATAACACGGAGGGAGTAGTTTATTTTTATTACGTAGATTTCTGTCTGTAACGTCACTTACTTTAGTATAGTTAGCTAGATATATTTTTCCTGACACACAGTATGTTATCAAATATATATTGGGAAGCTACAGTTAAAACATTAATATCTTTAAATAGCTCCCTAAGAGAATCTCTCTTACCTAAACAATAAATGGCACGGACTGCCCTCTTTTGTAATATAAAAATTGTTTCTATGTCTACTGCATTTCCCCAAAGTAGTATTCCATAGGACATCAAGCTATGGAAGTAACCAAAGTAAACTAGCCTAGCAGTAGCTACATCTGTCAACTGTCTAATCCGTCTCACAGCATACGCAGCAGAGCTAAACTTATTAGCTAAAATGGTGATATGGCCACCCCATTGTAATTTAGAATCTATTGTTATTCCTAAAAAGGTAGTGTTATTTACAAATTCTAACCTTGGGCCACCCAGCACGACATGGACGTTTGCTTGTCTGACATTCGGCATTGTAAATTTAACGCATTTGGTCTTTTCTGCATTCAACAATAGGTTGTTTGTAGAAAACCAATTTGAAATATCATTTAAAATATTATTAACATTATTCGCATCTGTACTATGCCGATTTACTTTGAATATAAGTGATGTATCATCCGCGAACATTACTATGCCAGTTTGTGCCTCGATCATGCAAGGCAAGTCATTAACATAAACCAAGAAGAGAAAAGGCCCTAGAATTGATCCCTGAGGTACGCCTATTTTGACGTTAGTTCCGTTTGACTTAACGTTGTTCACATGAACAGTCTGCAGCCTATCTGTCAGATAAGATTCTAATAGTTCTAAGGATTTTTAGTCAAAACCATACCGAAGTTACTTTAGCAATAGTGTCTGATGGTCAACACAATCAAATGCTTTAGACAGATCGCAGAATACCCCAATGGCATCCTGCGATCCCTCCCATGCGTCGTAAATCAAGCTAACAAGGGGTACTCCTAGCATCGGTGGTAGATTTTCCACCAGTAAAGCCAAATTGTTGGCTGTGGAAAAGATTGTTGGTCGTGAAGTGGACTTGCATTTGATTTAGCATCACTCTCTCAAACACTTTAGCTATATACTTTTCAGAGCTGGCAAAATAGAAATGGGGCGGTAGTTACCAAGTTCTGACTTGGATCCCTTCTTAAATAATGGTATTAGTCTACTATTTTTCATTAGGTTAGGGAATATGCATTCATCTACACATTCATTAAAAATTAGTGCCAAGTCAGGTGCAATAATATCAATTACATTACTGATTAAGCTAACTGATATGCCCCAGTGATCTTCCGACTTTTTAATTTTGAGATTTTTAAATGCTTTCAAGATGTCACTGGGGTCGATATGTTTGAAGTTAAATTTAGATGAAGAACCAATATTACTTTCGAGAAGGGCCACCGCACCGAGGGCACATGAATTAACAGAAGAAGTGACTTTAAATGGAATGTTGGTAAAATAATCTTAAAATGCATTTACAATATCTTTCGGAGAGGTTATATTCTTGTTTTCCAATTTAATTTTAGTAACAGTATCCCTCACTTTACGTTTGACTGACATTTGACCTGACTCTTTGTTTATAACTTTCCATGTTTCTTTTATTTTACTTGTAGGTACATTTCCTTTGTTTGTTATTAATATATAAGTCTAGATATAATACTAATACAATATCAGTCTATCAGTCAGATATTATACAGCCATTACTATATACAATTTATATTGTTTTACTGGCTCGTAATAGCTGCTCATTTTACTGAGGTTACTTAATTCAGTTTGCGTTATTTGACTAATCTCGTTTATGTTCAATCGTAAGGTGTGGGCACTTTGAGACAGTGGCTTGGCTTGGTGGCCTGTATCTATAGCACTACTTATATAATGTTTTCCTTCTAAGTAGGCTTGGTCCATGCCTGGTCACGTAGTGCCCTTGCCCTCTTGTTATGGTTGATGCTCCTACTACATCTCTATTTCTTAGGTATAGTGTTATCCAGGGTTCGTCCCGGGATACGTTGTGTGTATTTACTATGAATGTAGTTACTGATAATTGAAAAAGAGTGGCCGGGAGTTTGTATTGCCAGGTTTTTTTCTCTTTGGCTTGGCTCCTTTAAATGTAAATTCTTATAATTCTTTCTTATGTGCTGACGTTAGTATGTAAGTGTAATATTATATAACCTATATTAATAAATATTGTTGAGTTTGAGCAAATATTATAAGTCCAGTGTATGTCTCACCCTGCCTGCTGGTCTCGGAGACCAGCTTCAGGTCGTAGAGCGGCGGCGGCAGGCGGTACAGCTCCGTCACGGACCCGTCCGCAGCCAGGCGTCGTATCGCGCCCGTCCCGTGCTCGCTCCAGATCACGTCGCCCTCGTACACGGCGAGGCCGTAGGGCTTGAGCACGTGGTGCGTCGGGCTGGCCAGCAGCAGGCGGCGCTCGCCTGTGCGCATCTGCAGCCACTCGAGCTTGTCTAGCGCCGTGTCGCACCAGTACAGCCGCCCGCCCGCCAGCGCCAGCCCACCCGGCCAGCGCAGCCCCTCGCCCACCAGCACGCGCCGCCCCGCCCCGTCCATGCCCGCCGCCTCGATGCGACCCCCCGCGCCCTCGCCCGCAGCGCCCGCCTCCCACACCGACCAGTACATCATGCTGCACACACACTCACACGTTAGTACCTACAGGTATAGAGCAGACGCGTTGGTAGTGGGTGCTACTGAGTACTGACCCGTCGGGAGGGTCGAGCGCGATGGCCCGCGGGTGGTAGCGCGCGTCGGGCGGCTCGCGCACCAGCACGCGGCGCTCGCGCGCGTCGTCCAGCCGCGCCACGCCCACGTGCCCGAGCGCGTCGTCCGTCCAGTACAGGTTCCTACCTACACACACATCACACATGTACACTTACCGACACACACACACAAACACACACACACACACACACACACACACACACTGTGTGTACACACTAGGTAGACACTGACCGAGCCAGTCGACGGCGAGCCCCTCGCAGTTGTCGACGTCGTCTCCGATGAACACCTCTCGTCCTGTACCGTCCAGCTTCTGGCGAACTATCTCGTACCTGCAATCACACAAGTAATGAGATCAAAACCTACAATAACACCACTCATTACAGATGTTGTTATTAATTTGAAATTAAGTTGGTGATGTGTTAGATGTAACAAGCCTTTTGTATACATGTTTAGTTTGTATCCATTTACTGTTTTATTTACTGTGTGTGTACAAAAATAAATAAATAAAAAATAAGCCTTCCATGAGAGCTTATGATAGAAGAGAGAGAGTGTGTGTGTTGAGTGTAGGTAGGTACTGACCGGTGCACGTCGCAGTAGTAGAGGTACCCTCGCGCCACGTCCACGTCCGCGGAGGTGGGCCGCGCCGCGTGCGTGGCGGGGGCCGCGCCCTCGTCCCCGCCGGCGCCCCGCGCGCCCGCACCCCGCGCGGGGCCTCGGGGCGACAGCGCTGTCACCAGCGGGGGCGAGCCGCGCGCCACCACCAGGTAGCTCTCTAGCTCCACACCTGACGTATCACCATAAACAATTAGATGAGTGAAGCGACAACATCGCCCTACAACTTCGCCTACAACTTCGCCCTACAACTTCGCCTACAACTTCGCCCTACAACTTCGCCTACAACTTCGCCCTACAACTTCGCCCTACAACTTCGCCCTACAACTTCACCTACAACTTCGCCCTACAACTTCGCCTACAACTTCGTCCTACAACTTCACCTACAACTTCGTCCTACAACTTCGCCTACAACTTCGCCCTACAACTTCACCTACAACTTCGCCCTACAACTTCGCCTACAACTTCGCCTACAACTTGGCCCTACAACTTCGCCTACAACTTCGCCCTACAACTTCACCTACAACTTCGCCCTACAACTTCGCCTACAACTTCGCCCTACAACTTCGCCCTACAACTTCGCCCTACAACTTGGCCCTACAACTTCGCCTACAACTTCGCCCTACAACTTCGCCCTACAACTTCGCCCTACAACTTCGCCCGCGCGGAATAGTATTTTTAGTTCCCAATTCCCACGAGAACACATTCCCGGCATAAAAATAAGTCCAAGTTACTCTTTTTGGCAGTGAAAGTCCCGTTAAAATAAGTTTTGCCGAGAAATTATTAGCAGTAACAAATAGACAAATACAAATTTTAGAAACGATTTTTATTTAATTAGGAAATCCGGCCAAATGCGTGTCGGGCCACGCGTAGAATAGGGTTCCGTAGTCACATATAATATAGAAGTGGTAACTGGTAGGCGTCACTCTATAACTCCTGAACTAACAGAGTTATCGTTACATTTTCAGATTATTCAAACCAGCTAGATTTTAGAGGGGGGGGGGGTCTCTGTTTTACCAAAAAAATTTGCTATAAAGTTGAATATCTCGCAAAAGAATACTTAAATCAAAAAATCGTCTTAGCAACCCCACACTCCAGGGTAGACGCAAGAAGATATAAACAAATTCTGGTTACGTGTAGAGGAGGTTTCCCAAAAAACAATATATTTCATCATTTTCTTTTAGCACTTTGTCAACGTAGTAAATACACATATCCATGTAAAGTTTCATGTTTCTAGCACTCACTCACCGTTTAGGAGGAAAGCCGAGGACAGACATGACGAAACTATACGGGTTCCGATTTTTGAACTACGGAACCCTAAAAAAGCTGTTTATTTGGAATACTCGTGTCGTGTTACAAACCGACATTCAAGTTCAAGTTCATTGTAAGTAAAGACAACGTATACGACTATGCGTGTGGCGTGAGTCGGCGTGACAGACACTCACGCTTGCAGGCCCCGTGTCCGACGAGGCGGTAGCCGTGAGTGCAGAGGCAGTCGGCGTGCGGGGCGCCGGCCCTGTAGCCCGTGATGCACAGGTGCTGGCACCCGCCGTTGTGGGACGAGCAGGGGTGCGCCGGCCGCGGCACGGGCTGGCGCTGCCGGTGGAATACCAGCGCGGCGAGCGGCCGGCCGCCCACCTGCACCGGGCCCGGCGCCGATCTGGCGGCGCCGGCGTACGTGGGCACTACGGCCACGGTGTTGTTGCGCCACACCGGCAGGTACAGCCACTCGGCCAGCACCGAGATGTGCTGCAGCTCCTGGCTCTGCGGGAGCACACGGTCAGGGTGAGTGGGGGCGAGCGGGGCGAGGGGGGCGGGTGGGGAAGGCGTGTACGTACGGCGTATCCCTTGCGCACGGTGCGGCGGTGGTGGCCGGAGTAGTCGGCGCACTCGAGCGCGTCGAGGTACGCGTCGGCCCAGTACACGAGGCGCGCGGCGGGCTCGAGCACGAGCGCGGCGGGGTACACGAGCCGCGCGGTTGCCAGCGCTCCGCGCCCCGCGCCGTCCAGCGCGGCCCGCTCCACGCGCGGCGGTGTAGCGCCCCACACGCACCAGAACATCAGTCTGCGACACAACACACACTCCACTATATTATACAGCTGGGCTCCATTGAAAAACTCTTTTAATGTTGGACGATGATTCACTGCCGAGAAAAGTTGATGGAATGTAGTATGGCGTGTAGGAGGTAGTAGAGACAGGTAGTTACCCGGCGATGGGGTCGAGCGCGAACCCGTGCACGTGGGCAAGCGCGGCGTCCACCAGCAAGCGGCAGTGGCGCAGGTGTCGCTCGCATGCGTACAGCGCCTCGCGCCCGCCGTCCACCAGGTACCAGTTGTGTGACACCCAGTCCAGCGCCAGGAACCGCACGCCTGCACACACACAGACCACCACGTCACTCACCGCCCACACGAGCGCGTCACACGAGTGACACTAGGCAGTAGGCAGGTACCGACCGCTAATGTCGGGGAAGAAGTCGGGCGCGCCGACCACCGTGCGCCTCGAGAAGTCGTCGGCGTCCACACACACGATGCTCGAGTTGCTGATGTTGTGGTGCACGTAGCATATCGACCTGCACACATACACACATTGTCACAACTCATCACAACTACTGGCGTTTCATGAAATACCAGAAGCGACTAGTCAAAAAATTAACTTTTCTAATAAAATGTGTTAAATTTTGTATGTCGCACGTTTAACCTACCGGTTGGTGTAGAGGAAGTCGACGGCCCGCACGTTGAGCGCGGCCAGGGAGTGGTTGCGTCCCCTCGCAGTCCCATTCGGGGACGCGCCCCACTCGCGGGACACCCCCGCCTGCGTCACCACCACCAGCGACAGCGGCTCGTCCTCCGGATCTGACACATACAGTACGGCACTCTCAGTTGCTACTCACGTACTGCAATTGGATCGACGTCAATCGGTGATTATACTCGTACCTTTAATTGGACAATGTATTTTATTATCTCCAGTAAGTTTTTTGTCCGAAGTTGTACCATGATTTTAGAAGCCAAATAACGGCAATACACTTCTAGAACACCAACACAGATACAGACACGATGACAGCGAGGTGATAATACAACATGTCGGTGTGATTACCGTTAACTGGCAGACAGTTCCTCTGGTCGTGCTGCAGGCGGTACCCTGGCGCGCACGAGCACGCGTACGAGCCCACCGAGTTGTCGCAGTGTTGCGCGCACGAGTCAGCCTCCGCGCACTCGTCACTATCTGTAACGCACAGGGCCAGCGTCAGTACTGCTGTGTGTGATGTGAGTGTAGCCAGGCGGCAGTAGTAGTGACTCACCGTGGCAGCGGCCGTGCTCGTCCGGCTCGAACCCGTCGCGGCAGTAGCACGCCAACCCCGTGTGCGTGGGGCGACACCCCACCTCGCAGCCCAACGCCACGCACGCGCTCGCCGTAACTGCTCCGTCGGATCAGAATACACACATTATGGCATGGAACTTGTTAGTAGCGAAGGAAAACATCATTCCCCCCTTCCCTCTCTCCTACGCTATCATGAGGTTGTTTATTAACATCTTCCGCCAAAGTCCTCAATAAACTGTAATGGCAAAATTAAACTAGAGTATAGGCAATATGTACGCTAAACTAACTAACTAACTATCTGTAATAAGTGTTGCTACGTACAGTTGTCGCATATGTCCCACTCGTCGCTGGCGTCGGGACAGTGTCGCACGCCGTCGCAGAACTGTGCGACGGGCGCGCACGTGAACTGGCTCGCGATGGGAGTGGCGCAGCGAGCCCAGTTGCCGCGACACTTGAAGTCTTTCTGACCTGCGCACAAATATCTATCATGTTATAGTGTATTTGACAACTCAGAGATCTACGTGTATGCTATAGTAGACACTCCATCTAGTCGTACAAGACCTTCACACATTGATAGGTATGTACTGAGTGTAAGTAGGTAGGTATAAGTAGAGACGGATGGACGTACAGATGTAAGGGTCCTCGTCGGAGTGGTCGTCGAGGCCGCAGTCGTGGTCGCCGTCGCAGCGCCACGCCGCCGCCAGGCACATGTTGCTCACCGCGCATCGGAACTCGTCGCCGTGACACTTCTTGTCCGAAGCTGCACATACACAGATAGATAGAGAACTAACTCAAATAACTGACGAAGGGATGCCAATATTATATCTTCGTTCGCCTTATTTAATATTTAGGTACTAGATAAAAGAGTTAGTTACGGTTGCAGTCGAGCTCGTCGCTGGCGTCGTCGCAGTGCGCGCGTCCGTCGCAGCGCCACGCGCGCGGCACGCAACGCGTCCCGTCCGCACACGCCCACTGCTGCGCACCGCACGCCTCGTCCGCGTCCGCATCCGGGCCTGCGACACACACTGTAGGTACATACTCTATTTGATGTACTACGATTTGATGTAAAGTACGATATTTTAGGCAAATCATTGAGATATTCCCATCCACGTGTTTACCGTACCTACCGTAAGTACCGTGAAATGAAACATATAGAACGTTTTCATTTCTCCTCGGTATATAATACGCGGATACCATATTGCACGTCTCGTAGCACGGAATCGTAGAAAATACATCATCGCTCATAGAACGCTCTCAACGCTCTTGCTTTACACTCGCTGCATGTTGACCTCGGCGTTCACGTCCCTCACACGCTCGAGGAACGCGCACGCTTAAGGGCCCACATAGTGAAAATCACCGAAAAGAGTGTTACGATTTTTTATATTTAACCTATTTACATATGATTAATAACAACGATAAATTGTACATATTAAAATGAAAGACCAAAAATTATGTTAATGCTAATTTTAACTCTTAAAACCCTGTAGTTGTTTTATAATAAACGTCAACAAACGCACAAAATTGAGAAAAAATGCGAAAACGTGCCTTCGTATTTTTTAGATCTAACCCAATAAATCAACACAAATTGATAAAAAGAAACACTTTTTGAACACTGAAAAAACCAATAAATATAACCATGTACTTTTTTTGTACCTTTACAAACAAAGACTTCCCCTTTTAAAGCACTAAAATCTAGATATGTTATACGTAAATTCTCCATAGAAAAATGTATGGAAAATCATTCGCATCCCGATAGTACGATTCTCGCCACTAATCGCCAGTGCGCCATAGAATTTCAACGAAATTTTCCCGAGGCCCCCATTGCAATTTGGAGTCTAACGTTATGCCCAGAAAGACAGTGTCATCGACCAATTCTATTATATCATCCCTAACCTTAACACTGGTTTTAACAAGTCTTACATTAGGTAAGGTGAAATCTTACACATTTAGTTTTATTTTCATTTAATAATAAATTATTAGCACAAAACCAGTGGACTATCCTAGAGAGGGCAATGTTTACATCGTCAAGTTCGCGCTGTCCACGTTTAACTTTAAATATTAAAGAAGTGTCATCAGCAAACAAAACTACCTCGTGGTCGTCTCTTATGAGGTGAGGGAGATCATTAATATATACTAGAAAAAGAAAAGGTCCCAAAATTGAACCCTGCGGTACCCCCAATGCTACAGGAGAACCAGGTGACTGTTTACCATTGATCACTACTTTCTGGACCCTATCACTTAAGTAAGAATTGACGAAATTCAAGGCCGTCCCCCGGATTCCGTAATTATCAAGTTTCTTAATTAAAGTCTGGTGTTGAACGCAATCGAAGGCCTTAGATAAGTCACAGAATACACCATAAGCATCATATATTATGACTCATCCCAGGCCCTGTATATACACTCTAATAATTTAATTCAATCAGTGGTGGATTGACCACGAGTGAAACCGAATTGTTTTGTATGTAATAGTTTATTAACGTTAAAGTGATTTTGCATTTGATTAAGCATAATTTTTTTTAAAATTTTACTAAATGTAGGTAGTAGAGAAATGGGACGGAAATTGGACGGATCTGAAGTACTACCCGATTTAAACAGGGGAATTAATTTACTAGATTTCATTAAATCAGGGAACACACCACTATCAACACAATTATTAAATATTATTACTAGTTCAGGAGCAACCATTTCAATAAAATAATTTACTAAATACACAGAGATGCCCCAGAGGTCAGCTGTTTTCTTGATATTTAAAGATTTAAAAGTTTTTAAGATGGTGTTTATGTTAACTTTACTAAATTTAAATATAACGTTACAACAAGGAACGTTTGCTTTTAACAAAGATTCTGCAATGGGGGTTGAAGAGCCTATTGGTTTTTGTCAAATCTACAGGAATTCGGGAGAAAAATTTTCAAATTCGTTAGCGACCTCGAATCTCTGATGTAGTTATTTTACCATTTATATTAAGTTTAAAATTATTATCATTTAATGTTTGTTGACCTCTTTCCGCGTTTATAATTTTTCAAGTAGAATTAACTTTGTCTGCACTATTGAGAATTTTATCACTTATATATTTTGATTTAGCTGCTAAACAATCTGCTTTAAACTTTTTTGAATAAGTTTTAACATAATCTAGAAATTCAACTGATCTATTAAGCTGTCTTTCTGAGTATAGTTCATAAAGTTTTTGTCTACTTTTGTGTATACCCTCAGTGGCCCATTCACTGAAAGTAGGACTATCACTAATCATGACCTCCTTAGACTTGAATATGGAGTTGAACTCGTTGTAAAAAGAATCAAAAAATAATTTATACATTACATTTGGATCTAAGCCAGTGTCTAAGAATGGAATTTTATTGCAAAGTCCAACCCTCATACGTTCCAAGTGGTCACCAGTTATTGGTCTACATAATATTTTACGTTTTATAACTTTTCTTTAGTGATTTTAAAAGATGCTATTTGCCCACAATGGTCTGAATCTAGCTATTTTATAATACTTTTACTTTCTGGCAACATATCGCTGTATATATTATCCAGGCAAGTGGCTATTGTAGCACAATATCTAGTAGGCTCCAAAAATAAGTTTGTAAGATTATGTGATTTAAATAAATTTAAAATGCCATTGCTGGCGAGATCAGTCTAGGGATAGAATATTATATCCCTTTCACTGATGTCGCCAGCATCCGCAAAGCTCGCCCCTGGTTCGGGCGTGAATGTGCCGAGGCTGTCCAGAAAAAACAGTCGGCATATCGCGCCTGGGTCAGGGCTCGGGCGGCACGTGACCCGAACGTGAACCGCCTCAAAGCAGCGTACAATCGGGCCACTAGGTTCAGCAAGAGGGCCTTCAAGAGAGCGGATGCCCAGCGCGTCGCGCGGCTTGGTCAGGAGCTCACATCCCATCCCACGGGCAGCCGTGGATACTGGCAACTGGCCAAAGCCGTACAGTCAAATTTTTGTCAACCCTCGCTGCCACCACTGCGTTTTCCTGATGGATCACTGGCTCACAAAGCCCAAGAGAAGGCGGACATGCTCGCAGACCTCTTTGCGGCTAATTCCCGGGTCGATGACCGTGGCCTGCAGCCCCCCGCCATCGCCAACTGTGGCCACACTATGCCTGATATTGTTATCAGGCAATGTGATGTACGGGCAGTGCTGCGGTCACTCGACACGCGGAAAGCCAGTGGCCCTGACGGCATTCCGGCGGTGGTGCTACGAAAATGTGCTGCTGAGTTGTCTCCAGTATTAACGCGTCTGTACCGCCTGTCATACTCTACAGGCCTCGTGCCGGAGGCCTGGAAGGAACGAACGTACAACCGATCCCTAAGAAAGGGGATCGATCCGATCCAGGCAACTATCGACCCATAGCTGTCACCTCAGTCATTTGCAAGGTACTCGAGCTTCTTATTAATAAGCAGCTCATGCGATACCTGGAGGATCACTCGCTAATCAATGATCGGCAATATGGCTTCAGGCCAAAACGATCAACGGGTGACCTCCTGGCATTCGTCACGCATGTATGGGGTGAGGCTATGGAAAAGTTCGGCGAGTCCTTGGCTATTAGCCTGGACATCGCCAAAGCTTTCGATAGGGTCTGGCATGCTTCGCTCCTTTCCAAGCTTCCGGCATATGGTCTACCTCCTCAACTGTGCAGCTGGATTGCCAGTTTTTTAAACGAGTGCGGGTCCTCTGCGATGGCCAGGCTTCTCGCTTCTTGCAAGTGAATGTCGGGGTACCGCAGAGGTCCGTACTGTCACCAACTCTCTTTCTTCTGCATATCAATGATATGCTTTCCCTCGGGAACATTCATTGCTATGCAGATGACAGTACATTGCACGGGAGTTACTCGGTTCGTCCGACGGCGGGGCGATCTGTGATAGAGGAGGAGAGACGACATCTCGTGGGTGATCTCGACCGAAACCTCGACAGTCTCTCCCAATGGGGTGCCGAGAACTTGGTCGAGTTCAATGCCCACAAAACACAGGCGTGTGCATTTACAGCGAAAAAATCCCCTTTCCTTCCCCTACCCACTCTTCAGAATGCAATATTACCAATGAAGGACAATCTAGACATCCTTGGCATAGACGTTCGTCGAGAGCTCAATAACACAAAATACATTGAGAGATGTAAGTATTGGGCTAGCTTCGCGGAAACTAGGAATACTGAACAAGGTAAAGCGATTCTTTACACCGCACCAGAGGTGTCTGCTGTACAAAACGCTGATTAGACCCTGCGTTGAATACTGCTCTCACCTCTGGGACGGCTCCGCGAAGTATTTGCTGGACGCACTCGACGCTATGCAGCGACGCGCTGTTCGCATTATAGACTGTCCGGAGGTAACGGGAAGCCTTGAGCCCAGCGCCGAACAATTGCTTCCTTGGCCGCATTCTACCGTATTTACCACGGTGAGTGTTCTGAAGAGCTCTTCAACCTGATCCCACCCTCTCCCTTCCGATCCCGAACAACGCGTGCCGGGCAGAGATGTCACCCTCATACCGTGGAAACCGTCTTCGCGAGAACCGAGCGTTTTAAACGATCGTTTCTCTGCCGAACGATGGTGGCTTGGAACGCCCTGCCTGCGCACGTGTTTCCTCCAACATATAACCCTGGGCTCTTTAAGCGAAGCGTGAAGAGGCACATTACTGGGTCGTCAAGTTGAGGGCCACTCTCTATAGTATTCCTGTGTACCGTGAGAGTCGCCCTCAATTGCCAGACGTCGCCTCAGCTTACCATCAGGCGGGTGGCGTCAATTTGTCGACATAAATATTTAAAAAAAAAAAAAAAAAAATATTATAACTCATAGGCGTATTAACAAGTAAATCGACATTAAAATCACCACAAACTATTAGGTATCTACTTATTAGTTTTTCCAAGTTTACATAGAACTTTGTCAATAAGTTCCTCAAATTCGCAAAAGGGTGAGGTTCCAGGTTTATACACGCATACTACTATGAATTGCTCCATTTCCACGCAAGAGAGTTCGACTTTACACTCTAGAGAAAGAGACACAATATCTTTCCGTTCTTTAAATTTAAGTTTTTTTTTTAATAAAATCAAAGATCCCCCCCGTACTGTGGTCACCCTGCAGAATGCACTACCAACCCGGTGATTACTGAAATTGAACATGAGCTCATTCGACTTACGTTGTTATGTTCTGTAATGTATATCTGTTGCTGTTGACGGTTGTTGGAGCAAGAGATCTTATGGTAAGAATTTTTCCGCCTTATCCGGCGCAGCTGCGATAATTGGCATTAAATCTAATAAAGTATTGTTTTTTGGAGTTAAAAATAAATACTGCGTAGTCTGTGCACGAGCCGCAAAGAACAACAGTCCGCCCCCGGAACACCATTGTTTCAAGAATTATTCAGGATCATCTACCGGGATGGAATCGACTATAATAGTTGAGGGGTTTAAACGTTCCTTTGTTGATCACGGTGTAATTTATAATAAATTTGTAGCAGACGGCGATTCCAGTACTTATAAAAAAAATATTAGATTCGCGTCCGTACGATAATTTAATAGTAGAGAAAATTGAATGCAATAATCATCTTTTACGAAACTACTGCAATAGCTTGGAGAAATTGTCGAAAGACACTAAAGTTAATACTATCAGGCGTTACTTTTCGGAAGTCCATAGTTAAATTAAATAAATCTAACTACTTTGCAATATTCCGCCACATGCAAATTACCCAACTCTCGTATTTATTCATGCACAAGTCCGCCCTCCAAACCCACTTAGGCCGAAAGAATAGAGAAATAATTTTTTGGCGACCGAATTCGGTCGCCGTGCGCCGAGCCTTCGACATCTCCTGATGATGCCCCTGGTTGGGGGCGAAACACGTGTCGAGGTTTTTATTATTTTTTGCACGATAACACAACTCTCATATTTATTCTATTTTCAAAATTATTTCTCTATTCTTTATTACGTTATGTTAGTATTGTTGCGCTGCCTGGTGAGAGCGTGAGAGCGGCTCTTATACAGTCGATGGTATTGAAGGGATGAAACACGTGTCTGTTCACGTCACACAATGTCTACTAGAATATAGGACAACACATGTGCGAGGATGCTATACACCTCAGTCATTTGCAAGGTGCTTGAGCTCCTTATAAATAAGCAGCTCATGCAATTCCTAGAGGATCACTCGCTAATCAATGATCGACAATACGGCTTCAGGCCAAAGCGATCAACGGGTGATCTTCTGGCATTCGTAACGCATGTCTGGGGTGGGGCTATGGAAAGGCACGGCGAGTCCTTGGCTATTAGCCTGGACATCGCCAAAGCCTTCGATAGGGTCTGGCATGCTTCGCTCCTTTCCAAGCTTCCAAGCTTCCAAAATATGGTCTACCTCCTCAACTGTGCAGCTGGATTGCCAGCTTTTTAAACGAGCGCCGAGTGCGGGTCCTCTGCGATGGCCAGGCTTCTCGCTTCTTGCAAGTGAATGCCGGGGTACCGCAGGGGTCCGTACTATCACCAACTCTCTTTCTTCTGCATATCAATGATATGCTATCCCTCGGGAACATTCATTGCTATGCAGATGACAGCACACTGCACGGGAGTTACTCGGTTCGTCCGACGGTGGGGCGATCTGAGATTGAGGAGGAGAGACGACGACTCGTGGCTGATCTCGACCGTAACCTCGACAGTATCTCTCAATGGGGTACCGAGAACCTGGTCGAGTTCAATGCCCGCAAAACACAGGCGTGTGCATTTACTGCGAAGAAATCCCCTTTCCTTCCCCTACCCTCTCTTCAGAATGCATTATTACCAATGAAGGACAACTTTGATATCCTTGGCATAGACGTTCGTCGAGAGCTCAATAATAAAAACTACATCGAAAGATGTATAGGGCTAGCTTCGCGGAAACTAGGAATACTGAATAAGGTAAAGAGATTCTTTACACCGGACCAGAGGTGTCTGCTGTACAAGACGCAGATTAGACCCTGCGTCGAATACTGCTCTCACCTCTGGGACGGCTCCGCGAAGTATCTGCTGGACGCTCTCGACGCTATGCAGCGACGGGCTATCCGTATTATAGGTTGTCCGGAGGTAACGGAAGCCTTGAGCCGCTAGCTCAGCGCCGAACAATAGCTTCCTTGGCCGCATTCTACCGTATTTACCACGGCGAGTGTTCTGAAGAGCTCTTCAATCTGATCCCACCCTCTTCCTTCCGATCCCGAACGACTCGTGCCGGGCAGAGATGCCACCCCCACACAGTGGATAGCATGTTCGCGAGAACCGAACGTTTTAAACGTTCGTTTCTCTGCCGAACGATAGTGGCCTGGAACGCCCTGCCTGTGCACGTGTTTCCTCCCACATATAATCCTGGGTTCTTTAAGCGGAGCGTGAAGAGGCACATCAGTAGGTCGTCAAGTTGAGGGCCACTCTCAATAGTAATGTGTGCTGTGAGAGTGGCCCACAATCGCTAGACGTCGTCACGACTTACCACCAGGCGGGTGGCGTCAATTTGGCGAACCAAATATAAAAAAAAAAAAAAAAAAAAATACACATGTGTGTGGTTTTCTTGGAAGATGCACGATAAAGACGTCGCTGCCCGCCGGCCGCAGCGCATCGCATCTTGATGTCATTTTGGATATTCTAGTACTTTGCTCGTCTAGCGTCGATAGACGTAGAGTGATACCTACGAATGTAAATTGCCAGGTTTGTGCCTACTATTAAGAGTGGGCCAAACTCATCCTTCGTATGCGACGTATACGTTACTTACCACGCATTATGATGACATACCACATGGTCATTCGCAACGCTGTGTGATGTTTGCAGCATGGGGCATTGTACGAAGAGTCTACTCGTTCGAAGGACGAAGTCTACTCGTTGTACAACGAGTAGCCTGACGACGTCACTGTCGCCTAGTCGCACCTGTCGCGTGCCGCATTGCTGCAAACATCCGACGCCCGCCTACGCGTCACCGCGTATGCTTCAAGCTGTAATCCTCATATTTGAAATCTCAATGAAAACATATTTTGACAATGCTAAAAAATAGTCATAAATAGTCATACATGTAAAAAAATGTCGCATTATAGTTTCGACGTTATAGCTATAAGTTAGTGAGGATTATAGCTTGAACGTCAAGCTGTAATCCTTATTTCTGGTGCAAGCAAACGGTAAAGTCTACCGAATTGGTTTAGGTTCCAAAAAATAGTCACAACGACATGCCAAATCTCAGAAATAGTCCATAAAAGATTCCAGAGATATAAAGGTGAGGATTATAGCTTGAACATTTGAAAACTTCAAATTTTTCTGGAACGCCTGCGATTTTCGGTTTAAAGTTTGTGCCAAAAAATATTCATGAAATAGGTGTTTTGAAGCGACAATAATTTTGAGCTGATTTAATTTAAAAATAAAACGTTTGACGTTGTAGATTTTAATGTGTATAGTATAGTTTGTAGCAAGTGTAAATAGTATTTTCATATCTTATTATGTATATTTTATTAGTATATACATAAATAAAAAAAAGGAAAAAAAATGTAAATCCTTTAATAAATTTATTTCGTAATCATTGTACAATAAAATAAAAATGTATCATATCATATAGTTAGTTCAAATCTGTTGGTGTTGAATTAGTTCATTAATATTCCCCCAATACATACTACGTTTCCCTATTCTGTGCCAACACCAACATATTATACTCGTAGTATACACAAGTATAAGTACCTACCTACTCGTAATTTATGATGTTATGAACTTATGACCCGCATTTAATTTAAGTTTATTGATCGCTAGCGTGTGAGCTGTGAGCGTCCACACGGACGTACAAAGTTGTTAGTTGGATGCAGTTCAGAACAGGTCACCATACATATTGATAGAATATTGTGGTAAGACAGGCAGATAGCTGATGTTATAAAGACTAAGTTAGGCTACTTTTTATCCCGGGGGCGGATATACGAGTATACTCGTGGGAGTTGGATACGAGAAGTCTATATCACGCGGCCGGACCTGCGGTAATCAGCTAGTCATCAATAAAACTAGAGAAACCTTCGGATTTCCAGACTAGGTATGTTTTGTAGTATGTGTGCGCCCTCTAATGTCACCCACGCAATCATTCACTTATTTATTCATCGATGCTGCATGAGACAGGACCCCTTTCAATTACGTTTCATTGAAGCTCAAATGATTACTTATCACAGTGAATGTGTCATAGAGAATCAGTCAATGTTACTGCGTGTGAGTTGTGATATTGCCGAATAGCCCTTATTCGCTTTAGGACAGATTCGTTTTAGGACAGAATCGCCTTATGACAGATTCGCTTTACGGCAGAAATTGTAGTTAAGTGCACTAATATAGTGCCTAAGTAAAAAAAGGTATGGGTTCAAACACGAGAGGTAGCAGATTTGATCCTTACATTTCTGTTGCCCTGGTACTTTCTTTCCAATTTATGTTATGTATAGTTGGTATGTTTCCAATAAGTTTCCGAGCATACAAAACTACTTCAGTTTATCTATCAAAACCAAAACCAAACAATTCATGAATTAAATAGCGTTTCAGAATCGCTACTATCTATATATCAGAGACTATTTCTCAAAACAATGGATTGGATTAATTACTACTGGGTGGACCGTGGGAAGTTTTTTTTTACAGCGGACAACCTGGGTGATACGTGGGAAATATAAAATTTCCACCGTCCACCTCAAATGTATCAGGAATAATAACAACATAAGAGCCTTCAAGATTTTAAATTCAGTGAAAACCGATTGAATGTTTGAACTCATTATTCCGAAAAAGTACCAGGCGATCATAACAGAATAGGAGGTTCTGGTTATGAATATGGATTGTTTTTCATTGTTTCATAACCAGTTATCAAACAATACATTTTTTCTAGTGCACTGTCAAACGAAATTACCGTATTGGGATGTTTAGAACGCTTGTGCAGGGTAAATTTAATACGTTGACTTGTACGTGCCAAGAAGCCTTTGTTTTTTTAAAATTAAATATCAATAAATGGTTCAATTAATTATTGTCGAGTTGTCTGTACTTTTGCCTTAAAGCGAATCTCTCATAAAGCGATTCTGTCCTAAAGCGAATCTGTCATATAGCGAATCTGTCCTAAAGCGAATAAGGGAACGATAGTAGGTATACAGCAGTTACGCAGTAGCTGTGCAACTTGTTATAACTGCTATTTTATTTATAGCTTAAGTTCATACGTAAGTGTATGGAAACATACCGAGAGACAATGAACAACCAGTTGGACTGGCCGACACTACACAGGTAGTAACTAGTAGGTGCTCGGTGGGTATGTCGTCCTTGAGGACCGCCTTATTATTTCCGATTGGAAGTCAACTAGTCAGCCTTATTATCATCGGTTTATTCCCAGTAGTTCCATGAAGCCAGTTCCGCATGGAACTTTTGCAACGCACTAGTGCCATACATGGAACAAGTGGGAATAGCTACTTGTAGCGGAAATATATACCCAGTAGTTCCATAGATACACAAACAACAAAAGTACTAGGAGTACAGAACTACAAAAGAGCACTCACCAACTCTTATCTCGTTCAGTTTGGTTTATTCAAAATGTGTTCGAAGAAGTTTTGTTAAGAAACCGTTCACCTTTGATCGTGCTTAAAAAATGTCATATAGATTCTTCTGTTTTATGCTTTGATGAGGTAGACAGAGCTGTTTCTTGTACCCTTATTTCGTAAGGCACATTGATGGTGAGGCCATCTTTTATTATAAATGACCTTGAATAAAATACTAGGACTACATACTGAACTACATAAGCACTCTCGAAATCTCATTCGAATCTCGATCCGTTTAGTTTATTTAAATGTGTCAACAAGTGCACCGAGTACAGATGAAAATATTAAGAAAGAAATTATAAATAGATCACAAAAACTGATGTCATCGGCGGGACTCGAACCCACGGCCTTTCCCTAACAGGGAGAGTGCTCTGACCAACTGAGCTACGATGACCACTACCGACGACATCGAATTTTTGCTTCATATCATATTCATAATTTCTACATCACGCTATTAAGGTTCGCGTTGGATCCACCTACCGCAGTTCTACCGAACTGACGGTACCAGTGTGTCGTGTTACAACGATATTTAATCACTGAATTTTTAGATGAATCCTTACCAAATCCATATATTTTTTGTATTTCAAAGCAATGAGTTTACTTAAACTTTATAATTTCTTTCTTAATATTTTAAGAATAGTTTAAGCAAACTCATTGCTTTGAAATACAAAAAACAGATGAAAATTATTGTCCATTATAAAAGACACAAACCTCAAATGTACCAGGAATACATAACAACACATAAGAGCCTTCAAGATTTTAAATTCTTTTAAATTCAAAGTTTAGTTTAGTTTATTTAAATGTGTCAACAGGTGCACCGAGTTCAGATGAAAATGGTTGTCCATTATAAAAGACACAAACCTCAAATGTACCAGGAATACATAACAACATAAGAACCTTCAAGATTTTAAATTCTTTTAAATTCAGTGAAAACCGATTGAATGTTTGAACTCATTATTCTGAAAAAGTACCAGGCGATCATAAAAATAAAACAATTTAAAATGTGTGCGTTCGCGCAGCGGAATGTTGTTGAATTTAAAGATTTTAATTATGCAGACATTTAGTGTATGACGTCGTGTAATTGTGTATGGTAAAAAAAAAATTGTGCAAAAACCAAAAACTGATTCCGCTGGGCAAACGTTGTCCTGGCGGAACTTTTTTAATTCATGGACTTAGAAGAAATAAAATGTGTCCAAAAATTAGTGTGTATTTGTGTGTAATTGTGTATGTATGAATAAAATTAGTGCATGTATAAACTTCGGAGAAATTTAAGTTTCCGCTACGCGAACGTTTGGCCATTTGCTAGTTTTCATATAAAGCGCTAATATAGAGAGCTGTAGATTTTTACATAGGTTGTTTTGAATTTGTTTATATTTGTTTAAAAAACAGATTTAGAAAAAATCGTAGGGTTTAAAAGATAAAAATATAAACGTAAAATACGCTTATTAAGTCTTAGTTCGTAAAGTATGCACTTTGAGGTCTAGTTTTTCACGTTTATACAAACCTTGTAAGTGTCTGCAACATCTTGCCAAGTATCAATGATGTTCCGTTAGTAATTAATGAGTTATAGGACAATTTACCATGAATGGACCACTGTTTACAAAGCAGTCAACTATCATGACGTTTTAAAGGAATTGCATAGTAAAATGTATTCCAATAATTAGTGTACTAATTCAACTACTCACGTGCAAAATTTCATCTCATTAAACTCAGTAATTAAAGAGAAACAATTAAAATACATACACCGATACATAACCCGACCAAGTTCGGATGGCTACAAAAAAGCGGCCGTGCAATATATTTAGGTAACATACTAAAATTTACAGTATAATACCCGGTATTGAATTGGTACAGGTGAAAACACTATTGTTGTTTGGATATAATTTATAGGTAATTGTTCATTGTGTCATGTTGAGGATATTTTCTGTATTTGCTATTCATTTAAGAATATTTTCTTGAAAATACCTTTTTTATACCAATGTTTTAGTTTATAACACTTTTTAAATGTTGATTTATTTTTAGGTATATAAGGCAGACTCTCAAAACTAAACAACCTAACCTAACTAACACCTTACCTAATGTAAGACTTGTTAAAACCAGTGTTAAGGTTAGGGATGATATAATAGAATTGGTCGATGACACAGTCTTTCTGGGCATAACGTTAGACTCCAAATTGCAATGGGGGCCTCATATCGGGAAAATTTCGGCCAGGCTTAGTTCGGCAGCCTATGCTGTCAAAAAGATCCGACAACTTACAGACATTAAAACGGCGCGTCTTGTCTACTTCAGCTACTTCCACAGTATCATGACATATGGCATACTACTGTGGGGTAACGCTGCCGATATTGAATGCATCTTTGTGTTGCAGAAGAGGGCTGTCCGGACTATCTATGGAATGGGGTCTCGGGAGTCATTAAGAGATAAGTTTAAGCATATTAACATCCTTACAGTGTATTCACAGTATATTTATGAAATTTTATTGTAACCCACAAGAACAAAAATATATAAATTTGTGAAAAATAGTGATAATCATAATCTAAACTTAAGAAATAAGGATAAACTGGCTGTTCCTAAATTTAGGCTTCATAAAGTGAGTAATTCTTTTGCGGGGAACTTTATTCGAATGTACAATACGTTGTCAACCGAAATAGCAAATTTATCTGTCAATAAATTTAAAAAAACTAATAAAAAGTAAATTATAAACTTAAAAGACTAACGGGTCTTTTACGCGATTATTGAGATATATACATACCTCTTTATTACCCGACGTTTCGGCCCTGTTACAAGAGCCTTGGTCACGGGTGGACTTAGTCCACCCATGACCATAAGTACCATAAGACCATAAGATAAGTTTATAATGTGTACAAAACGCGAAAGTTTAAAGAAAAAGTAAATTGTGCCATAAAGCTTATTATAGTATTAATGATTTCTTAGATGACAAGGCTGCCTGGTTGTAACACGAATTGCTCCTTTCTAAATAACTCTGTATTAGATTTAAGATGAAATATTTTGAAAAAAGCCGAACTGAGTTTCTAGAGGGCTCTTCTCAGTCTCGTTGCATTTTGGAACCCTCGGTAGAGTCACACCAACTTTTGAATATCTAAATCATTTTCTAAAAATTTCAAAGATAATAAACGTTATTTTATTTTATTTTAAACAACTGAATAGTCTAGTTATGTGACCTGTGATTTTAATTTTTATTGAAGTTCGAAATATTATACTTACCCTCATATTCATAATCGTTTATTAAACCTATTTTAGTTAAAACACATTTTAAGTCTATAGCTTTCTCTAACCAATGACATGAAAATTACAATGACAGAGTATGTTTAGCTAGCGTTTGTTAACGTTAAGTTTTTATGAACAAGGGACTAGTTATGACAAGCGCCTCAGCTGCGCTCCCGATACACTCAAAATACACGCGCCTGTGCGCGCACATGAGTTGTATGCAAAGTTCTGCCTTTACTGGCTCGCGCGTATTTTGAACGCCCCGGGCACGCTTGTAATGACTAGTCCCTAAGAGGGTTAGAAATTTTTAAGTTATTTTCTGTATTTTCATTCATTCATTCCTATGCTCACGGCTGTTGTTCCAGAAGGGCTACCCCTGCGTGACATTTCTGTGACACCCATATTTCGCCAATTTTTGGGTTTCTTCGTAACAGGTGGCGTGAAATAAATAATAAATACATAATTATTATATGTAATTAAAAATATTTTTGTACACGGCCTATAAATCAAAAATCCGACCGGTCTAACTACAGAGCTTCGATGTCGCCCATGGGTTGTGGAGGTCAGATGGCAGTCGCTTCACGGAAAATATCGATGTTCAGCCGAATCGCAGTTAGACTGGAAAGCCAACCCCAACTTTAGTTGGGAAAAGGGTCGGTGACTGATGAAAGATATTTTTGTACACGGATGTTTAATTAGAAAAGTATTTGTTAATTGAAGATTTATTTTTAACGTAGATAGTGGCGTTATTATTAAAAAAATATTTTTCAATCAAGAAATGCAATTGTTTTAATTTTTCCTAACGCTTGTGTACGCAACTGTACCATGTTAATAAATACTATACTGGAAGGTTATGAACGTTACTTAGATATATGGCACGGCCGCTTTTTTGTAGCCATCCGAACTTGGTCGGGTTATGTAGGTTTTCGCTGCTTTGTCAGTATTTTAATTGTTTCTCTTTAATTAATTTTTTTTTTTTTTTTATTAATTCCGCGGTCCAAGGCCGCGGCCGCTCTAACGTCCGTTGCCGGGCGTCTCTGGTTACTAGCAGAGGGTATATCCAGTGGCGCCCGGCGGACTTTGACCACCTCTGTGGTCTCTGCGGGTGTTTGGTCGGGACGAGAATCCTGCGTCATTGGGGTCGGGTTTTATCCCGCGTCAGTGAGTGAATCTGTTTGCGTGCTATGGGGCAAAGGCCCCGCAGCACGCAACCCTTCTAGCCTGCTTCTGTAAGGACGGTGGGTGGCGATCCCGCCGTCCTCAGGCCCCGATCATGGAGGACGATAGTCTTGGGCGTAGTCGCGTAGTCTGGGGCGGCCTGCCCGCCGACTACGGAACTCGGCGGGAGGGTACGCTCCCTCTCCCTCCCGACCGCCTCCTTCGCGAGCATGACTTGCTCGCAGAAGGACACGGCCGCGTTCCACCTACTCCCGCTGGATACCATGGCTTGAAGCATGGTCCCCAGCGAGAGGGTATCCACGCCCAGACCCACTACGAGGTCCCGGCGCTGACTCTTTAATTACTGAATTTAATGAGATGAAATTTTGCACGTGAGTAGTTGAATTAATACACTAATTATTGGAATACATTTTAATATGCAATTCCTTTAAAACGTCATGATAGTTGACTGCTTTGTAAACAGTGGTCTATTCATGGTAAATTGTCTTATAACTCATTAATTACTAACGGAACATCATTGATACTTGGCAAGATGTTGCAGACACTTACAAGGTTTGTATAAACGTGAAAAACTAGACCCCAAAGTGCATACTTTACGAACTAAGACCTAATAAGCGTATTTTACGTTCATATATATATATTTATTTCGCCAAATTGACGCCGCCCGCCTGTTGGTAAGTCGTGACGACGTCTAGTGATTGTGGGCCACTCTCACAGCACACAATACTATAGAGAGTGGCCCTCAACTTGACGACCTACTGATGTGCCTCTTCACGCTCCGCTTAAAGAACCCAGGATTATATGTGGGAGGAAACACGTGCGCAGGCAGGGCGTTCCAGGCCACTATCGTTCGGCAGAAAAACGAACGTTTAAATCGCTCGGTTATCGCGAACATTCTATCCACTGTGTGGGAGTGGCATCTCTGCCCGGCACGCGTTCTTCGGGATCGGAAGGAAGAGGGTGGGATCAGATTGAAGAGCTCTTCAGAACACTCGCCGTAGTAAATACGGTAGAATGCGGCCAAGGAAGCTATTGTTCGGCACTGAGCTAGCGGCTCAAGGCTTCCCGTTACCTCCGGACAATCTATAATACGGATAACCCATCGCTGCATAGCGTCGAGAGC